>JAQFZX010001538.1:0-28179 GCA_034682405.1 Hydroisotoma schaefferi | reverse complement strand
AAAGGTCTAGACAATTATCTCCTTTGAATATTTTGCAACAAATAGTACATCGTAGACCACTTTTCCTAGCAGATCCTTCATGTTGGCTACTCCGTTTCCGCTTCCCTGGTCGTCCGGAATCAGAATCTATCTCTGATTCCTCAGCCTCGTAATCAGGGTCTGCATCTTGAAAAAACAAAGTATTTTAAATGGAGATTTTAACATTTAAACGTACACAGCTGTTATTCAAGCCAGTACCGAAACCGTCAACCGGGTTCTCATTGTCACCATCACTGCCACGGAGTAAATTCTTGTCAACGTGCTCCCCTTGGGTTCTCGCAGTAGATTCTGAAATAAGGTTGGTTCAGTTGTTAAATAAATATGAAAATGTAATCACAAGAAGATAAACTCTACTCCTCCTCTCACTTTTGGTTGAGGACCTTAACTTTCGAAATGATCCTTCTTGAGCTAAAATCACAAAATTAGAGACATTATTCCTACCCATAAGAATAGTTACGGTTGCAGAGATTGATAAAAATAAACCCTTGATAAAAGAACCACTTGCCTTGTTCAATTCTTAACGTTGTGTACTCTTTATCCTTCCGCTGACCAGTACTTTTATTTTTAACTGTTAATTCAACGTCAGAATCGTCAAAATCTTCGGACGCTGACGGTGCATATTCCTGGGAGGCTGGGTCATCTGAAAATAGTGAATTTTTCAACTAACAAAAAACCTTGGAATTACGACACAGAAGAACTGAATAGTTACCCATTTTATTTCCCTTATCGTCCCCTCCACTGGAAGCAGTAAAGAGGTTGGAACTGTCTTCATTATCTACTCTCTCTGACTCTCCAACTCCACTTTTACTCTTGGCAACTACAATATCAAAATTGATATACTCACGGCCAATAAAATCCCCTCGAGGATTAGACTAGACAGAGTTATTGATGATAATCCATACAAAACAACTAACCGGCATTCAAGCGACTTTTAGTATTTCTCAAATTAAAGGGCAAGGGTTGTTCAGAAACTCCAGACTTGCTATCTCCATCCCCGTCTTTGATAACCACCTCGGTCTGTAAATAATCCTCATCATGAACTTCTGCATCGGATTGCGAATAGAAATTCTCATCCTCAACATTCATTCCACCAACTGGAATACAAAGTGCATTACTACACTTGAGAAATACTTATAAAAAATCCAAAATTGAACATTTCCAGTTGAATTTACCTTTGTATTCCGAAGTAAATGACTCCCGAGGAGGCTTGTTCTTATCCCGGTTTCCGAGCGTTGAAGGTTTTTCATTAGATTGGAAAACGCTTGCGCTTGCTGCTGAGAATTGTATAGTGGACGAAGCTTTTGTCGTCCCGAGCGTCCTAAACTCTGCTGTATTTATGACAAATTAGAATATAATTAGATCTAGCACAATTTAAAATGCCCAATTTTATATAAATCTTTCAAAAAAGTAGACGGCACTTACCAAAAGTTGACTTTAGGAATCGTTCGATAAGCCTTAGTCGCTTACTGACTCTACAGAATGATACTTTCATAAGGAATACTTCGTTGATTAGTCTCTGTTCCGTTGGATTTGGAGGATTATTAGCCATTTTTGGCCTTCCTTCCGTCATCGACGTCATTCCTTCAGATAAAGTTCTAAACTTATTCAATCTATTTCTGAATGATAAGCACTAACCAGTCTTATCAAATTAAATATTATATCAAACTTACGAAAAACAACAACAACAAGAAGTAAAAACAACTTGAGCGTTTCTAATTTCATACAAATCCTTCCCTTTTCCGCTACAGAGATCTGTCGATCTACCCCAAATTAATACGGTTTTAAAAAATATTTATTCCCAGTTTTATTTCTTATCTTTCACACTAGAATAGTCTTATCTTTAATAAAAATTAACAAAACTGGACCAGCAATATTGGTTTATGCTTCCAAGTTGCAAAAGGAAAGACAGTAAAATATAAAATATAACGACTACATCCCTCGTTTGGATGCTTTTATGTATGTATTTTAAAGGATTTGAATGAAAAAACTTCTTTGAATACTTGTAGATAACTTTTAAACTAAAGTTTGTAAAATGACGTACTTGTATTTAATATTTACGAAGTCGCTAGCTGGGCATAGATAAGGGTTTAAAAGGGAGTTCCTCGGGGTGGAATCAGTTGGATGGAGGGGTTATTTCTGCATGTAACGGTGAAGGTGAAGTAGTACAGGTCAATTGGTCAGTTTCGTGTCCAGAGGTTTTAAGTCTGCGGGTTTTATTAATTTTCTTCCTCTTCCCCTCATGAACCCGCAGGATGTGGTCCTTTAACTTCGTGTTGGTAGTATACTTTTGGCCACAAATATGACACGGCTTATCAGGGATTATGTTTCCAGCTTCGTCACAAATGTATTCATGTACTGGATTGGACAAATTGCAGATTTAGGTAATTAGTTTCAAGTCTTGGAATGTTAATTAATTATTAATTGGAAACATTCCATGTTCGCGTGCGTACAACCTTCTTTTTTATGACGTTTTAAATTCCATGGAGTGTTGAAAGTTTTCCCACATTCACTGCAAAGGAAGTCTTTAGTAGCTGAGTGCTTCATTTCATGTCTCTTCAGTGCACCTGCCTACACAAATTGTTATATCAATAAATTACTTAGATGGGTATGTCGTTTTTCAGGAAGGAGGATACAAAATATGTCAATCTTATCTTACTTGACCGTAACTTTTTCCACAAATGTCGCACATGAAAGCCCGTTCCCTCGTGTGAACCTTCACAAGTTGCAGATAATTTAGGACAACGGTATTTAGCTATTTAGCATTTATCGTAGAAATTAAATCGTCGATGGAAAAAGTGCTAAATGATTACTACAGTTTGAATAAGTAGGGAAGTTAACTCACCAACTCATGTGTAGCTCTGAAGCTGAGCTCAACAAATTTTTTATCACACCAATTACATTTGAATCTGAAATGTTGTTCTTGATTATGACAGAGCTTCTTGTGATAGTTAAGTCGTCTCTCCCTCTTGTAAGCTTTGCTGCATTGGTCACACGCAAAGCTCTTGGGCAAAGTATGATCTTCTATATGAACTCGAAAGTCTTTTTTCCAAAATGATGTGTCTTTCCATTGCTTATCACATATCGGACACTTTCTATCCATCGGATATTCAAAATCATCCGGTTTCCCTTTGTAAATTGAAACCCGCTTTTTCGTGTGAATCTTTACCAATTAAAACCCACATTTAGGATAGAATTATTTACTAAAATTGATTATTTAAAGTATCAGAGTCGAGTGGAGTGAAATTGCTGTAAATTAATGCTTTAATTTGAACAAAAGAGTGAAACTCACCAACTCGTGTCTAGTTTTGTGGTGGAGCTTTGAAAATTTCTTATCACACCAATTACACTTGAATTTAAAATTGTCTCGATCATTTGATTTGATTTGATTTGAGTCTTTATTTATGTGTCTTTCCAGTTCATGATCATGACCAAGACAGAGTTTCTTGTGATAGTTGAGTCGTTTTTTTCTCTTGTAAGCTTTGCTGCATTGGTCACACGCAAAGCTCTTGGGCAAACTATGATCTTCTATATGAACTCGAAGGTCTCTTTTCCAACCTGGTGAGTCTTTCCATTGCTTATCGCATATCGGACACTTTCTATCCATCGGATACTCAAAATCATCCTTCTTCCGTGGCTTTCTTCCTCGTATGCACTTTCCTTTGTTTTCTGAAAAGAAGAAATGTTTACACCGTTACAGTAGTTTATTTTAATCAGTCAGTGTTTTATCAGAACACTATTTATGTACCTTTAGGTTTATCAGGAAGGAATTCAGTATCCGAGTTGTCTAACTCGTCTGACTCTTCCTCATATTCTGGCTGGTAGCCCGGCGAACAGGGCTTCACAATTATTTCTGCAGTAAATTATTTTTAGTTTTTAACTTTAAATATCTTGAAGACCAAAACAGTGCAGTGCATTGAGTTTCGAATACGCTAAACTACAAACTACATAACAAATTAACGTAAGGAATACCAGTCTTTGTAGTTCCCTCATCAGGTTCAGTATCCGAGTTATCAGAAGAATGGAAATTATCATCTACGTCTACAACAATCAAATCAGTTCCTACTTGTACATTATCTGCATAACCGACGCTTTTTCAAAAGTTAGACCCTACCTACCCATTAAGTAAACAGGGACGTCGTCGTTGTCACTAGAACTCTCCCGATTCATGCTCCTTCCTTCACCTCCCATCCTCCCTTCTTCTTTGTCAACTTCCAATATTTGAGTTTGGGACTGTCCTTCTGGAACTATACATTTTTATGATTTAAAATTGAAACGACGAAAAAAACAGGATCAATCTTTGTAGAATAACTCATTACTATTTTATTTGGGATACCTTCCTTCAGATCCTGACTCTTTTTAGCAGAAGACGTCAGATTTGTTGAACCACTTTGTGTGGTTTGACCTTCGTTTAGCATCAATGAGAAGTCGGCCGCTGTTGGGAACGATTTATTGGGACGGGACAACGGGAAAGTGGATGTGGGTTTTGAATTGACCTTCACGGACGGCGACCCCGACCGCGCCTTCCCTGTCATCCTTAACAGGTTATTTCTCATTCCGGAATGTCTGGTAGTGTTGGCCTTACTCAAGAACCACATAAACTCGTAACCTTTCAACCACAAATAATTATATTTTGACCTCGGAACTGTCCAAAAAAGTTAAAAGTTAATTAATGTAGACTCTGCTGGTTGTGGTTACCGAATTTGTTTTTGATGAATGTTTCCAAAAGGGTGAGTCTTTTAGAGATTCTGTGGAAGGATTGTTTGAGAAGGAATACCTCATTTCCAAACTTTGTCTCCTTTAAGTCCATTTTTAATACCTTTTGTTCAACCAAATCGTTCGGAAAGTGGATGGACCAGGGACTCTTCTGTTCTTATCTACAAATAGAGACAAACCAAATGGGCCAAATTTTGACACATTTGTCAATTTTTTATACAACAATTTGTAGTAAATACTGACGACCTTACTTGGAAAGTGGATAGAGTCTATCCGATAGACTGATCTCGGAAACTACGGACTACGGACAGAGAATGGGAATGATAAATGCCGACTTTTGTAATATATTAATTATATGATGATGGTCTGAAACTGAATCCTTCTGATCATGTTTCCATTCTTCTCATAAGCAAAGGACACACGCTGTTGACCTTTAAACTCCGCTGACCTCTGACCTTAACAAACTAATACGTTAGTTAGTTTTTAATATTTTTATCCATCTTATTTATAACCTAAAATCTCTTTGTTTAGTGAATAAATATTATTATAGTTGTGGATTTAGCGGTAGATTTCTGGTCCAACTGCCCCAAACCGTTTTGTGAATTTATGACTTTTTACTACCGTATTTCCTGTTTTAATTCCCCCTGGGGCTTTATTACTTCGAAGGGAAATTAGAAATTCCATTAACATGGACAAGATAGGGCTTTTAACATGGAAAGGGAGGGGGGAATTAAACCGGAGGAGGGGGAATTATTCCGGGGGAGGAATTAAAACGGGAAATACGCTATTTATTTTTACTACTTTTACATTTCTCTATTTAATATGATTTTTTTTAATAAAACTTTCGACGGGTTGGACTTGGGTTGACGCCGAATTGAGGTGGATGCAATTGCACTGCTAAACTCGATTCTTAAAGTATTCTAAGAGCATGTTATTTTATTATATTAAATTAACACGACCATTCCATTCATAAATACTTTGGAATTGGGAGTTGGTTGGATAGTTTTAACAGATCTATACTGACTAATTAATTACCAAAATAAGATAGGAAAAGTTAATTAAGACATGATATGAGTTTGCTAAAATGTCCACTAAACATGGGACGTTTTGTAATAAAAAGGGATAGGGTACTTATATATTTATATTATACATTATTAAGTTTAGAGAGATAAAAAAGGATGAAATGTCATAATATATGTCTGGTTTGTATTAAATTACTGTAAAATAGTACTGAGGTAGTCTATAAGAAATTATTGTTATCGGGAACGACCGTTCTTTCAATAGTTTCGGACGCCAGACCTAAAATTGCTTGATCTGTCTCAGAATCTGGGTCAACTTTCGTTTTTGGACGTCTCGGTTTTGCGATGGATTTGGACCTTTTTTTTCCTTTGGACACTTTTTCCTTCGGCTTTCTTTTAAATCCGTGGATCCTTCGAATATGACCTTCCTTGTTGTATTCAGTATAAAAGGTTGCAGGGCAGAAGGGACATATAATGTTCCTCACTTTGTTGCCATCCGCGTCGTACGTAACTTGGTGAACTTTATCAGACCAGGGTAAATAATTTAGACCACACCCATTAGAATTTATGGGACGAGTAATAATTAATTAGCTTTACCTAGTTCGTGATTTTTCAATTGGTAAGGTTTGAGGAAACATTTACCACATTCTGAACAAAGAAGTTGACGGGTTAAGGAGCTATGCTTGAGCTGGATGTGAATAGTTAAATTCTTCTTCTATAAAAGTATTGTAAAAAAGTGGTTAATTAATCCAACTGGAACGGTGCGGTGGTGAATTGTGCTTGTTATAATCATAAATAATTACCTGGGAATACGCTCTACCACATTCATTACATGCGAAAGGTTTATCTTTGGTGTGAATCTAAAATACACGAAACATTTCAGAAATTTTTGAAGGGTTTTGCAGAAACGTTGCAAAAAAATCTGATCAAAAGGAGGGCTAAACTTGTTACTTACAATTTCATGCTTAATTCTATAACTGTCTACAACAAAGGTGCGGTCACAGTATTGGCATTTAAACTTAGCATGAAGTTCCTGATCATGTGTCAGTTTCATATGATATTTTAATCCTTTCTCATCGTAGTACGCTCGATCACATTTCTCACATTTGAAGCTCCTCTCCTTGGAATGATTTTCCATGTGAAACCGGAAATTTTTCTTGTAGCATTTACTTTCTTTGAATGTTTTGAAGCAGATTGTACATTTTCTATCTGAAGGATCTGTTAAATAATTGCTTCCCCTCATTGGTCTATTATATTTCATTTGATTTAGCTTCT
Organism: Hydroisotoma schaefferi; assembly: GCA_034682405.1. NCBI lineage: Eukaryota > Metazoa > Arthropoda > Collembola > Entomobryomorpha > Isotomidae > Hydroisotoma > Hydroisotoma schaefferi. The sequence continues at coordinate 21,133 of JAQFZX010001538.1, read as the reverse complement.
AATTCTTAATCATGTAAAACGTACATTTATAGGAGCTCCAATCCGTTCTTGTACGAGGCTTTTGTACAGCCCTTCGTTTTCTTACTTCTTCAGCTGAAATGAAAAACGAGCATCCTTCCTATTCACAGTTTACCACAACTATTTATTATTTAAGGTAAACTGTGACGTAGACTTACCCCAAGGAGTGTCGTTGGGAACGTATTCTTCTTCCTCCGAGTCTTCTTGTTCAGAGTCTGAGGAAGGAGGATGGTCCGATTCCCTAAAGTCCTCATCTCCTTTACATTTAAACCAACAAGTTGATAATTTACCTTAATTACACAATATAGCCTATTCTGCATCACAACAATAGCCATTTTGTACTTTATATACCTGAGTTTTCGTCCTGCTCCTTCACTATCTCTTTCTTTGATGTTTCCGGTTCACTAATTATGGAAGAAGGTGTCAAGTAATTTGTATCGTCCATCTGGTTATCTTGGTCATTAAAATGTCCCGAAGTGTCCATGTCTTCTTCTATTTCATACAACAACAAAACTAGAAATAAGAGGAGAAATGCGTCTCGGCAGACTTTACTATAAAAATTACCATAATCCTCCTGACTACTATCATCATTCCTCTCGACCTCTGAAGGTTTTGTCTTCTGGCTATCTATATAATTTAATATCACACAAACTGTAGAGTAATTTAACTGGAAGATCGTTACGCAAAGGGAATGTCAAAATGGTAAATTTTACCCGTATGCTTGGAAGCAGATCGTAAACTCCGACTAGATCCAGTACCAGTTCTGGTCAATGCAGGACTGCCAATATTTGACGGAGGCGGACACTTATCTCCACTTCTGTTGACCGGAGACTTATCAATACTTTTGGTAACCTTACCTGCTCTAGCACTTTGAGATTCTGCTGACGGAGTTTTGAACAGAATGGATGCAAAGTTCTCGGCTGACGGCTTAAAAGGCGTTTTCCTTTTGCCAAACTCTGCCGATTTAAATTCATTGCCTATAAATAGAAATGAAGTATTACATAACTTATTACGAGTAAGATTTACAGTTTAGACTATTTGAAATAGTAGAAGGAAAGGGGTACCGAATTTGGTTTTGATGAAATGTTCAAGGAGCTGTATCCGTTTGGAGACACGATGAAAGGACTCTTTCAAAATAAATACGTCATTTTCCAACAGATTATCCTCCCGTTTACGAACCAATTGACCCATCTATATAATACACAACAAGATTGTACAATTAATTAATTAAGCATTTTAAAAAGGTCCAAAGTTAGTCCTGTAGTTATCCTTGATAACAACTTATCACCGCATTAAATTCATAGGCGCAACCACGAGGGGGTACCAGGGAGTACAAACAGCATTAAAGGATATGAAGGGGTGTGGCTTAGCGGGGTTGGGCGGGGTCTGCTTAGCATATGAAGGATAGGGGTTATCGGGAATTCCAGGGGGTACAAATGTACCCTCGTACCCCCAGTGGTTGCGCCTATGATTATAATGAAATAGATATTAAATTACCATGATTCTTCCGGAATAAAGATAAGCCAAGGGTTTTGTTTTGACGCAGTCAATTAATAATTTGAGCAGCCGTTCTGCAACTAAATTAATCAGTTATTGGAAATAAAAATCCAACCACGCTTATCCATTTCTTATTTGTTTATTTATACTATTTAAGTTGTCTCCTTCCCGCCAAATGTATTTCTCACCTTGCCTCAAAAGCGCCCTATGCTAACGAATCATTCCCAACTCCAGAAAACCAATTTCTCATTCACGAATTTTCAAATATTTCGAAGATTGACATTTCTGTCTGTCTGTCTGTCTGTCTGTCCGTCCAGCTCTCGAGCTAAAATATAATTCTATTATTTTTAAAGGTTTATATTGAATAAATATTTGAGAATGGGTGTTGAGTTGGTGTCGAGTGCTCGATGCTATTCAGGGTTCCAAAAGGTGTTTAAACACCTAAGTTCCGAACTGAACTGCTCAATGAACTTTTCAGTGTACGAGCCGATTTCGAATGGAGAGGATGACAAGTTCCACGTTCTGTTCTATCTTTCCGGACTTACCTGTTCCGAACAGAACTTTATCCAGAAATCGGGATTCCAACGATATGCCTCGCAACATCGGCTTATCGTCGTCGGCCCTGACACCAGTCCCCGTACGTAAACATGAATTACAATTACATAATATCACTCTTTATTACCTTGAAATATGGTGTTTATTTATGGTTTTTGTTCAGGGGGGTGTAACCTTCCGGGTGAGAAGGATAATTGGGACTTTGGCGAGGGGGCTGGTGCTTATCTGGACGCTGTTAAGGACCCTTGGGATAAGCACTATCGAATGTATACTTATGTCACTCAAGAGCTTCCTAAACTGGTCAAGGAGAACTTTCCCGTCACCGGGGTCTTCGGGATATTTGGGCATAGGTGACCTTGACCTTTCGTTTTGGGAATATATATTACCGCAATTCCTTTACAATAGGCTGCAGAGTATGTAGGGAAAACGGTGTTTTGAAGCATAAGGGTATCTAAAGGATGCATGCGGCTTCATTAACGCGAGCGGTTTATTGGCGATTAATTACGGAAATATATATGAACTAAACGCTTGTGTTGTTTGGTTTAGCATGGGCGGTCATGGAGCAATTGTATGTGGATTAAGAAATCCTGACCTTTTTAAAACCATTTCGGCCTTCGCCCCCATTTCAAACCCGACGCACACTGTCTGGGGGAAAGATAAAAGTTTTAAAAACTTCTTGGGTGAGGATAACATGGACCTTTGGGATTTGTACGACTCCTGCGAGATTATCAAGCGTTATCAAGGACCTTCGAGGGACATCTTGGTTGATCAGGTTGAACAAATAAGGTTTTGAACGGTTGGGATGATGGGGAATACTACTATAAGTATGGATTTTTATTGGTTTTAGGGAGATGACGATGAATTCCTCCAAACTCTCCTGTTGCCTCGAAACTTAGAGGAAGCAGTGTCTAAAAATCCGGATAGGATTAAACTTAACCTCAGAATGCAACCTGGATACAATCATTCCTACTTCTTTGTGTCTACGTTCATTGGGGATCATTTTGCTCATCATGCCAAACTTTTGAATGCGCCCGTTCATAATTGATAACCTCTACAAATATACTTATTCCGACTGGGAACCCTGTTATTTAATTTTAACTAAATGCTATAAAGTTTTATTAGGGCTGCAAGAAAATTAATAAATTATATTTAAAACCAAGCCTAGTCTTTCGTTTCGTAGATATTGGAGTCCCCTTTTCTTGGATATGCATGTATAGATTTATGTAAAAGTGATAGTTTTATTTTAATTACAATTACACTTGATCAATTATAAATTATATTACTAATAAGCTCTGAATTCATCTCAAAGAATTTGCGTATTATTATTTGTTATCAAGTTCAATCTTTTTGAGCGATTAATCCGAATTCCAGCAACCCTTGACCATGATTGATAATGAACATTGATATTGATAAGTTTCATGGACAATTGAATTGTCAAGTCAGGTTTGCGTTTGATTAATCTATCCTTACCTGTCATCATAAATGGTCAAGCAAAAACATCTATGAATCATCTATGGATTTACCGCATTCAGTAAATAAAGTATATATAACCATCAGTTATTTTGCTAAACGTTAAGTTTCCAAACTGCATGGCTTTGGACAGAACTTGAAGCAAAGCAGTTAAACTTCAAAATTTCACGGCTTCAGAGCAATTTGTATTTACTATGAATTCATATCATTATTAGCCTTAACAAGATTATATATTATCAACAATATTTCTAATTATTGCAGAATAAGTGAGCTAAAACTGTAGGCCCAACCAACGTCGATTTGTATCGAAAATGTCTTCAGGTCGACCAAGAATGGTATTATATTTTGGACTTGCAATCCAAGTTTTGTTACTTGGATTGACAGGAACTGTATCCGAGTCTGTACTAAATGGTAATTATACTAAGAAGACGCTCATAAAAATGGTAAATGTCCGGGATTTCAATCCTCCTCAGGGTAACGGTCAGCTATACCATTCTTATCTATCCTTATTAGATCATCCAAGACAACTTCCACAATTTGGTCGAGGAATGAGGGAGGAATTCCAATTCGACCCCAACTTCATCTACTTGGACCACGGAGCTTATGGTTAGTCTTAGTAGCAATGCATACCCTCAATACTCGCCCAGATACTGCGGGTTATATATAAAGCATATTTAGCATTGGAGAGATAACCCTTTCAACATGTAAAGGATATGCGTGTGGCAACATTAACGCGGGCGGTGTATGGGCGAGGATTTAGGGTACTTCTTAGCAAGTCTGCAGTCTTTAGCGTTCTAATTCCTCTGGCTATTTTGTAACTCAGGAACGCATCCTAAAGCCGTTCGAGATGCTCTCCACATTTATCAAGCGCGTGCGGAAGCGAATCCAGATTTATGGATCCGACGAGAAGCCAAAGTAGAAATGGCCAAAATTCGGTCCCAACTTGCAGGATTGGTTAATTCGGATGCGGATGACATTGTGGTGGTTCCTAATACAACTTCCGGGATAAATGCCGTCCTTAGAAGTATGATCTTCACTCTTGGGGACAGGATACTCAAGTTTAGCACAATTTACAATTCAATGGGAAGCATTATCCAATATATTTGTGACTATTCCGGTGGAAACGTCACCTCCGTCCAGTTCAATGTCTCTTATCCCATTTCTAATGATCAACTTGTGGAGGATTTCGACCTTTTTCTGAACGAGACTCATGACCCAAGCCGACCCATTAAACTTGCTTTAATGGACCATATTACATCCACCCCTGGGGTTATCTTACCCATTGAAAGGCTAATTCCTTTACTAAAAGCTAGGAATATCTTGGTGCTTATCGATGGAGCTCATGCAATTGGTCAGATTCCACTAGATATCTCTGCACTCCAACCAGACTATTATATAACTAATGCTCACAAATGGCTGTATGCTACGAGAGGGGCTGCCCTGCTTTATGTGGATAAACTGCATCAGGGAAGTGTCCATCCGGCGCATATTAATTCCGGATATGCGCAACCAGCAAACTTCCAGAATGAGTTCTTCTGGACGGGTAATTAAATTTAATAATTGTAGCTTTAACTCCCACAGAGATATGGATGGAATATATTGTAAACTTTAATTTATGTCAGGTACAATGGACTACAGTCCCTACATGACCATAACAGCAGCACTGGAATTCAGAAGGTCCCTCGGGGGTGAAACAGCCATTCAGGATTACACACACAACTTGGCCATGGAAGGAGGTCAATATTTGGCATCAATATGGAACACAACTGTCCTTCAAGAAGATGACCAAATGGGGAGCATGGTGGATGTCCAACTCCCAATCCATGACCCCGATGACCCCAACCTCAACTCTGACTTTTGGATTGACACGCTTCTATACGGTGGATATCCGGTGTATGCCTCTCCATACAAGCACAATGGGAGATGGTGGGTCCGGGTCTCTGCTCAGATTTATAACGATTTAGACGACTTCAAAACGGCTGGAGAGACCTTTACAACAATTTGTAATCTGATTAATGGGAATTTGACCTCGACTCCAAGTACAACTACTTCGACCTTGACCCCAAGTTCATCTACTTTGACCTCGATCCCAAGTACAACTACTTTGACCTCGACCCCAAGTTCATCTACTTCACCGACAGGCAACACGTCTCTACAAATGTATTCCAATTTGTGCATTGTAGTTTTGACCTTGCTGTCCTTGGATATGGTCATTAAAGAAGTTTGAGCTTGACAAAGTATATGAATACCAATTTTGTTTATCTCTACAAATCAATCTGCATGATCTGGAAAAAAGTGCATATTGTAAAAGTATTTTGCATAAGAATTGTAATAAACTGCATGTAACAAATCAACTAATAAATCTCAAGTTAAAGTTAAGTCTGAGCTATTCCACAAAATAAGTAGGATGTGGGCTTAATATACTGACTTATTGAATGACTCAAACTATTCCAACAATTTACTCCTGTTTTGCATTGCATTTATCATATTTGTTACGCAGATAATCGGTTATTGAACTGAATAACGAGGCTCATTTCATGTTTAATAAACCACATTGCGTGCCAACCTTGTTGATAACTTTTGGATTGACAGGAGAAGGATATTATAATTGCGTAAATCCTGATAAATAGCTTCCAGATTAATATACCGCTTACTACACACGTTAACATTAAATAGATAATTTAATGGTTTATTTAGTCCTTTCGTTCGAAAGATTAAGATTAAATTACTCAGCAGAGTAAGCCATTATCAATACACTTGAGTAGTTTGTTTAAAGATTCAGGTATGTCAGTTTGATAAGCCTTTAATTCAACCATAATGTTCCATATAAATATTATCAAATAGTTTGACTAATATATCCTAACTTAAAGGTAGTATTGATTCTATCCTCCATTATCCTACCAAGTGGATGTGGAATAGTGGAAATACCCCTTCAGAAGAACTCCAAATGTGACCATGATCTCGCCCAGAGTACTAATCTGTATTGGATATTTAGCCCAAACTTTAATATTTGGGTTGACAGGATCTCTGTCGGAATCTGGACCTGGATCCAATGGTAGTTTGAAATTTTACTAATAATGTTACTAAACCTGTACATGTTTCAGATTTTGACCCATTAACTCAAAATTGCTATATAGATATTCATGGAACCAAACAGGCTAGTTTTGGCCGTGGAATGAGAAAAGAGTTCCAATTTGATCCCGACTATATCTCTCTGAATCATGGATCCTATGGTAAAAGTTGTAATGTCTTTCACTATTCGTTCAGGGTCAAGAGGTCATGCATTCTTACCTTGCAGTTACTTATGGTGTACATAATGTCCTTATCTTTGTCAGGTACACACCCTAAGAGTGTTCGAGATGCTCTCCACGCTTATCAAGCTCGTGCCGAAGCCAATCCGGATTTGTGGATGAGACGGGAAGTGAAAGGGGAGTTGGCAAAGGTCCGGTCCCAACTTGCAGGATTGGTTAATGCGGATGAGGATGATATTGTGGTGGTTCCTAATACAACTTCCGGGATAAATGCCGTCCTTAGGAGTATGATCTTCGCTCTTGGGGACAGGATACTCAAGTTTAATACAACTTATGGGTCTATGAGCAGTCTTATCCGATATATTTGTGACTATTCCGGAGGAAACGTCACCTCCGTCCAGTTCAATGTCTCTTATCCCATTTCTAATGACCAACTTGTGGAGGATTTTGACCGTTTCCTGAAAGAGACTCATGAGCCAAGCCGACCAATTAAATTTGCTATAATTGACCATATCACGTCCGTTCCTGGGGTTATCTTACCCATTGAAAGGCTAATTCCTTTACTAAAAGCTAGGAATATCTTGGTGCTTATCGATGGAGCTCATGCAATTGGTCAGATTCCACTAGATATCTCTGCACTCCAACCAGACTATTATATAACTAATGCTCACAAATGGCTGTATGCTACGAGAGGGGCTGCCCTGCTTTATGTGGATAAACTGCATCAGGGAAGTGTCCATCCGGCGCATATTAATTCCGGATATGCGCAACCAGCAAACTTCCAGAATGAGTTCTTCTGGACGGGTAATTAAATTTAATAATTGTAGCTTTAACTCCCACAGAGATATGGATGGAATATATTGTAAACTTTAATTTATGTCAGGTACAATGGACTACAGTCCCTACATGACCATAACAGCAGCACTGGAATTCAGAAGGTCCCTCGGGGGTGAAACAGCCATTCAGGATTACACACACAACTTGGCCATGGAAGGAGGTCAATATTTGGCATCAATATGGAACACAACTGTCCTTCAAGAAGATGACCAAATGGGGAGCATGGTGGATGTCCAACTCCCAATCCATGACCCCGATGACCCCAACCTCAACTCTGACTTTTGGATTGACACGCTTCTATACGGTGGATATCCGTATGCAGCAGTGTACAAGCACAATGGGCGATGGTGGGTCCGCTTCTCTGCTCAGATTTATAACGATTTAGACGACTTCAAAATGGCCGGAGAAGCCTTTGTCACAATTTGTAACGAGATTAATGGAAAGCGATCAATAAACTTGTCCGTTTAAATCTACCAAACGTCTGGATTTTACCATCTACATTTCTCTACATTCTGATGGTCATTAACGCTTAATTTTGCTGCAGTTTATTATGGATTTTATGTAAAACCTACAAAGGTGCAAAGGTTAATTTTAATGGTACATTCCATAAAGATTTATTTGACTTGGCTGGCAGTGGCAGCCCCCAACCGAATTATCTTTTTATTAATATTTTGAATGGAATTTAAAGTTTTAAATTCTTAAGTAAAGGTTTACGAGAGAAGAAATCCTCCATCGATAGCCAAACTTTGTCCGGTGATCTGAGCCCCAAGGTCGGACAACATGAATAGAATTGTATTGACAACTTCCCCCATCGGCATTATGGATTCCCCTAGGGGACTTTGATGAGCCCATCTTTCGATAACCTTCTCCTTATCCTCGGGGGACAGGTGTTTGTTGACCCTTCGGACCATGTCCGTGTCAACTCCGGCTGGATTTACACAATTAACCCGAATTTTATGCTTGCCCAGCTCAATTGCCAATTGCCATCACTTTTGATATCATTTCCAGTGTTGCTTTACTCCCACCGTACATTACACCTCCTTCAAAGGCTTTTAAGCCTGCCTGGATTTCAAAATTGTGCTATTATTTACGGAGCATTTATAATGATTTTTTAACCAAGCTTATGGACTCACTATGGATGAAATATTGACGATCGAGCCGGCTTTCCCATCTTCTATTAATTTCTTGGCCACAACTTGGCTAACATTTATAACAGCCTTGACATTTACAGCCATCACTCTATGAATTTACAGCATTATCAAGAACGCCCATTTATAAATAATTTAAGTGAGGAAAAACTCACTTATCAAAATCCTCCATATTGATATCCATAAAGAGGGATCTTTCGTAGATAGCTGCATTGTTAACAAGATACTGAATAGGTTCATCTATGCCAGATAAAGTGGCTCGAGTTGACTTCCAATCCACCAGGTCCACAATTAGTGGAATGATACCCGGGCATTCATCCTTCAGTCCCGAAAGGTTATCCGGGTTCTTTGATAAGGCATACACCTTTGCTCCACATTTATGCAACTCTACAGTTAGATCTCGACCGATCCCTACCAAAAAATTCCCCTTGTTCATCCAGTATTTAATATATAGAGAAATAAATTTGACAAATTATGTACCTCGCCCAGCGCCCGTAATTAAAACGGTCTTTCCTTTGAAGCAAGTTTCGAAAGTGGACATGATTTTTATGCTAAATCCAAGTTTATAACTGCAGACTACGAAGGAAGAAAGACAAGTGTCTACTTTCCCGTTTCAATTGATGTTGTTGTTCACATTCACAATTATATGATTCCATATTTCCATGATGAAGTGCGTTGAAATTGAATAAATTGAGTTGGCCTTGTGTACTCAAGTTTGATGCAAATATTAATTAATGCACCGATTGATTTCAAGGTCTACGTAATCATAAATAACAGAAAGAAATGACAATTATATGCATGGATGCATTGTCATGTTTAATGAATGCAAGTTTAAGCAACGTGTGTATAGTATTTACTCCAACTTTTAGGCTTTATTTCAGAATCATATGTCAAGAGTTTTTACTTTAACTTACAATGAAATAAGGATCAACATAACATTTACACATGAAAAACACAAACATTGTTGAATAAAGTGATTACAGAGTATATGGGGACATAAAAACTGACATTATCCCACAAGATATCCTCCATCGATGGCCAAACTCTCTCCGGTGATTTGACCTCCGAGGTCAGAGAGTAAGAACAGGATCGTATTGACGACCTCACCCATTGGCATAATTATATTACCCAATGGGGTTTTATCCTGAACGTTTGTCATCATTTGTTCTATTTGTTCTGGAGATAAGTCATTCGGAATATTTTTAGCCAAGTCGGTGTCAACAGCTCCGGGATTCACGCAGTTCACCCGGATGGAATGTTTCCCCAATTCTATAGCCATAACCTTGGACAGCATTTCCAACCCTGCTTTACTCGGGGAGTAAATCCCTCCAGTGGCGAAACCCCTTCTTCCGGCCTGTAAAAAGGTCACGAAAGGTCACGGTACATCGCAGATATAAATATCTATGGAACAGAACCATCAAGTTTACTAACCACGGAAGAAATGTGAACAATGGATCCGGGTTTCCCAGCTTCAATCAGCTTTCCAGCAAAGACTTGACTAATATTGATCACAGCCTTTAAGTTTATATCCATCGTCCTACAATCCATTTTTTAACAGTTTATTGTCCATTTTATTCTAAAAGCAATTACATAATATAATCAACCCTACATATCGAAATCCTCCTTATTGATATCCAGAAAGGTACAAAGCTTCATTATCCCTGCACAATTAACCAGACAGTCAATAACATCATCAATTGCAGAGACTGCAGCTCTGGCCGCATCCCAATCCACCAAGTCAACACTTATTGTCACAATTCCCGGACATTCTACCTCCAGCTCGTCCAGGTTATCCGGGTTTTTAGACAAGGCATACACTTTAGCACCACATTTATGCAGCTCTACCGCTACAGCTCTACCGATACCTGATCAACAGAAACAGTAAAGCTTATACAGTTCTGTAGAAGAAGACAGGTAAGCAGTAACCCTTACCTCGACCTCCTCCAGTTACCAAAACAATCTTGTCCTGGAATGAATTTTCAAAAACCGACATCTCAGGGATTCAAAGAGTTTCAGCCAGTTAAATATTTCCAATATGTTCTTGATCAACTGGGCAGAGTAGAATATGCGTGTGCTTCTAATGTTGCTAACTAAAATGTCATATTTTGCATGCTTTACCTCTGGTATTTGATTCAAAACCATATACACATGACCTGACCTCTTCAACTATAATCTAACCTAGACAGACAAGCTAATTAAGCAAAGTGGTTTATTGGCCGTGACTAGACAGGCAGTCGCTAGAGAATAATTAATGAAACCATATTGCTCCGTAGTTGATAGGGTTATGTCAGTGTAATTATAACCCAACCGTGTCTATTTATAACTGTCAACTCTTATAGGACAAAACACTACGAAATTCATAGGAGTAATTGGACTATATGCATGACATTGTGTAATATGAGGGATTTAAGTGGTGGACTCTGGCTAAACCAATTAAGAATATTGGGTTGGGTTGGATAAGAAGATTTTAGATAAGGTTCCGTCGATCGCCTCTTCTACTCCAGTTTCAGTGAAATCAATAAATGACTGTCTGTAGTTTCAACAAGAATTGCAGTAAAAGGGATGAATAAGTAAAATCCATTACTCCCATTCTTCTACTCGGGATTTTAACTGTTTGTTTGGAAGAAGTTGCAGGTAAAACTGTGTTGGTTCGAAAGAACGATTTGCTTTGATAAAGGGACGTCATCGGGTGGGGCTTTTTATGGCTCCTTTTATTTATTTATTTAGTGTTAAGTTGGATTAAACTGGAGATGGTAAACAATCAGGATTTGTGTGCCTTTTTATTCCTACTGGAATTTAAGAAATGGGTGAATTTAAAGAAGCTGAGAAAAATCCATCAATTCATCCGAGTACACGGGATTTATTTCTTTGAAATTCAACATAGAGAGAATTTAACATTAAATAATTGGGATTTCAGGTAGCGAGATATCCCCCATCGATGGCCAAACTCTCTCCGGTTATCTGAGCCCCGAGGTCGGATAACATGAACAGAATTGTATTCACAACTTGGTCCATTGGCATTACAACCAACCCGAGGGGGGTGTTTGCCCCCATTTTTTCTATTTCCGCTGGAAGAACTCCATCCGTATAACTTCTGTACATGTCCGTGTCAACTGCAGCAGGATTTACAGAATTCACTCGGATTTTATGCTTTCCCAGCTCAATCGCCATCACTTTTGTTAGCATTTCCAACCCCGCTTTACTCATGCAATAAACACCCACTCCTGGCACCGCCCTTCTTCCTAACTAAATACATAGACAGGCGAATTAATGTTAAAACTTCGTCATTGAAACTTTGAAGCGTTTAAAGATAAGTTCAACTAACAACAGAAGAAACATGAACGATTGATCCAGGTTTACCAGCCGCAATCAACTTCCCAACAACCGCTTGACTCACATTTACAACTGCCTTCAGATTTACGTTCATCATCCTAACATTTAGGTGGATTGGTTTTGTTAACTTATTAAATACAATTCAACCTGAATAAGATAATCTTACGAATCAAAATCTTCAGGTTTAGTATCCAAAAATGGAGTCGGGAAGGAGATAGCTGCATTATTGACAAGGCAGTCTACAGGTTCTTGGATGGCTGAGACGGCTGCCCTGGTAGCCTCCCAGTCAGCTAGATCAACGCTTATCGGAATAATACCCGGGCATTCTTTATTCAGCGATGCGAGGTTATCAGGGTTCTTGGATAAGGCGTAGACCTTTGCTCCGCATTTGTACAACTCTACACTAACTGCTCGGCCGATTCCTTAAATCCAATAAGGGGTAATTTATTAATAAGTATGCATAAGTATAGGTTTGTTCCAATGGAGCAAAATTCTGCTCGTTCCTATTTTGACTAGTGAATATATATTAAAGTGCGATTCGTGATTTGATTATGATTTCTTTTACCTCTTCCACCTCCGGTAACCAAAACTGTTTTGCCTCGGAAAGATGTCTCAAAAACCGACATTTTGATGAAAATAAATGTCTAAAATGGTTGTTGTAATGGAAGAAAAGTGAATTTGTGAGTGGGAATAGCTGATGGGATTTACTTTATGACAAGAAACACCTCAAGGTTAAATTCACAGATTTAAATATAGAAAAAAAACTCAAGAACTGAACTTCACGACATGCAGTTATGCCTCTGAACAGTCTAACAGTTAATCATCTAAGTTTGTGAATTGTGAGTCTTTTTTATTGCAAGTAACTGATACAACCTTGTGTAAAAGTTTTAATAAATGCTTTATCATTCTGTTTTGTTGGGACATCCATCTAAAAGACTTGCTTAATTGATGCATAGTTGGTTGGGTTGGTTGGTATATTGGAAGGATTAATATTACTACGAATTGACTATAAATCAAGGATTTACAACAAGTTCTACATACAACCCTTTGTCCCAGCACTGCAGTGACAATCCACTGGAAATTAATAATATAAAATGAATTCCATGTGGTTAACATGTTACATTACATTTAGTTCGGGTGTAACCAAGATGCAAAATCAATGCAATTTCATTGTACAGCCTTCCTGTCTTTTAGCCAGTTAGTTTAGGAACCATTTCCCGTTACTTTGTATGCAGTTGCAGAGTTCCGTTGATCAATAATTTATAAACGATTCAATCAAAAAGGATTAAAGGAATTTAATTAAACGCTCACACTACTTACATAACTTCTAAACTATTCCTAGCCTTCTTAGGCGCTCCTGCCTTTTTGCTTACATTTCTGACGGTAAATTGTAATCTTTAAGGATGGGACTCTATTTGTCGTCGCTGGTGCAACGTACAAACACCATGTAAATAAACTGTTGTAAATGGGCGTAACAAAGGGTGGAAAAGGGGTCGATGGACCGTCAGTTTTTGGGGCAAGTTGAGACACTTGGGTGTTGCGGGCAAGTTGACAAATTTTGTGGTCTTGGGGCAATTTGATACATTCTGTGTTTTTTTGGGCAAGTTGAGACATTCTGGGGTGTTTGGGGCAGTATGAGAGATGTTTGAAAATTTGGTTGTAGAGTCTCACACTGCCCCATTTGACCTTCGTAAGGTCATAACGTTAGACCAAGGTCAGTTGGGGTTCCCAAATAGGGTCTAATGAAGTTGTCACGGTTGTGGGTACCATTTGGTAGTAGAGTGTCACCTTGCCCCATTTGACCTTCCCAAGGTCATAACTTTTGACCTGAGTGTCACAGAACAGTTTTGATTATTGTTTTGAAATCTCGTACCTTTCCAACGATACCATGGTTGATAGGGATTAGCATAGACGAATTTGTGACATCTGACCCCACCCCAGGGGGTGTGACCGATATGAACCATCTTCAATTCCAGAGTGTCCTGAGAACTCTTATACCGATGTCCGAAAGCAGAAGTAAAAAAGTGCAACGGTTCAAAAATTATTGCTCGGACAGGCGGACGGAGTGACAGAGCATTCACATACAGGGGTTTTCAGCATTTAATAATGATGCAGTAATGGCATTGAGACATTTGTATTTATTGAAATCTTGAAAAGAAGGGTTCAAGCTGAGATATGAGGACAAACTCAAAATTAAAGAACGCTTGATCTTTCTAAGCAACTAAACCATATTTTAAGGTCAACAGACAGAAGGGTTATCCTATAGTAAATCCCCCATCGATGGCCAAACTCTCCCCAGTAATCTGTGCCCCTAGTTCAGACAACATGAATAGAATTGTGTTGACGACCTGGGTCATGGGGACCATAAATCCACCCAATGGGGTCCCTTCCTCCCAAATTGCCAACAGTTTCTCCTGTTCCGCTGGAGGTATGGGACCCAAAACAGATTTTTGCCACATGTCCGTCTCAACTCCGCCCGGACTTATGGAATTCACACGGATTTTATGCTTTCCCAATTCAATAGCCATCACTTTTGTCAACATCTCCATCCCAGCTTTGGTCATACAGTAAACTCCACCGGTGGGTAATGCCTTTCGGCCACTCTGGACAATTCAAATAATAATTATTCAAATTTGTATGAATCAACTGCACTTTTGCACTGGAAAGGGAGGTCTGGTTGGGGAACTAACCACAGAGGAAATGTTGACGATAGATCCAGCCATTCCAGCTTCTATTAACTTCCCAGCGATTATCTGACTCACATTTACCACTCCCTTCAGATTTATATTCATTGATCTACAAATATTTTACAGAGTTGTAGAGTATAGTTTCTCAAGTATTTTTATACATTTGAAATATCTACTGTATTTCCCGAATTAATTCCCCCTTCCCCCAAAATAATTCCCTTGCCTTTCCAAATAAAAATATCCCTATCTTATACTCAAGACAGCGGTTGGTTTTTATTTTAAAACTTGTTTGGAATATTAACTCCCCAAAGGCCTTAATTGGTGGAAATACAGTTAGAGAGTTGGATAGACCAAAACTACAGTTTTCAGTTGGATTTCAAAATATTACGAATCGAAATCTTGGGGATTGATTTCCAAGAATGGAGCAGACTTGAAGATAGCAGCATTGTTGACCAAACAATGGATAGGTTCTTGGATGGCGGATAAGGCTACCCGGGTAGCCGTCCAGTCGCCAAGGTCAACGCTTATCGTAATTATGCTCCCACACTCCCTCTTCAACGCCGACAGGTTATCTGGATTCTTGGAAACGGCATACACTTTTGCTCCGCATTTCCAAAGTTCTACTGCCACTGCTCGACCGATACCTGGATTTTTTTAACTTTTATTCATCCATTTATTCATCTCTTTTTACCAAATATTTTGAAGATCTGTCTCTTATACGTATCACGTCTTATTAAAAAAATGTATATCATTCTATTACAATGATTTGTGAGGCTACACGGCTGAGCTGGTTAAACTGTAATTTTATAGACATTAATCGAGCAAATTGTTATATTTTTACCTCTTCCTGCTCCAGTAACCATTACGGTTTTACCTCGGAACGACTTCTCAAAAACTGACATTCTTTCCTGCCGTCTTTAAGTCAGGATTTGTCTTTAAATTAGTTGTTAAAATTTAGAAACAACTGGGTTTAAAAGTTAGTTGTACTTTGTACACAAGGTACATTATAGGAATGCTGAGTAAAAGTTACTCCAGTAGTTGTAAAGCAAAGGTGAGGTTTGGGAATGCTGAAAGCAAGTGCTTTTGCTTTCTTAAAACATTAAAAAAAGAGCAAATATCAGTTTTTTATCCAGCCGAACCGGTTGACCTTGTTACTTATTGAGGAAAGATTGTATCCTAAACGGACAATTATATGGCAGAGTTTTGCATCTTCTGGATGGAACAGCTATTATAAAAATCCTTACTACTTTGTGCCTTACATAACGTGATAATTAATTGCAATTAAGTATGGGATAGCAGTCAACTTCTTCTGACATTACCGAGTAAATTAAATCTTCTAGACACAATAGAGATTTCATAATACTTCCATTTCATCAAGTCATTTAAAGCCATAAAACATAACACGCAATGTTAAAGAAATGAAATCAAGGTTGTGGTTTTTATCTGTTAAACATGTTATATTTTTATTCACTCAAAATACCACAAACACTTTAAGAAACGTAAATATTTTGAGATATTTAAATGGCATGGAAGGACATGATTATAGCAGCAGCTTTTACCATACTTATTTAGCCAATAAGTAAGTATACAGTTTACAGCGACTTATACACGAGGGCGATGTGCATGTAAGGTTTCCAAGGGACAAAAGTTAACAAGTGGCACTTCCACAGCAAGAATACTGAGTTGCGTTGGTCAATGGGGAAGTACAGGCTACCAAGGTTTGTCCGGTTGGACAAACAAAAGTTGTCTGATCTTGACATTTGCAGTTGTAGGCGAGCTGTTTGTATGAATTACATCAATTTAATATTAAACCTCATCATATTCTAGCATACCGTAAAGCTTACAATAGAAGACCCCACGTTCTATTCTAAGAACAGTGCTCATGCTCAACCCCCGCCTACTAATAGATACCCGGGTTCTTTTAGAAACCCGCACTTTATTAGAAGCTTTACGGTAATTAGTTATTTATTTCGTAATGTACCTGATTGACTAGTCCAATGCATGAATTGCATTCACAGTAGACTTGACTTGTTCCAGGGAAAGTGGCACAGGCTCCGTTGGAACCCCCATCCCCAAAACTGCATTGGGTTAAAATGGAACCCAAACAGTCCAGACCAATTGTACAGGATGCAAAGTTAGTGTCACAGTTTGTGGGAGCGAAGCACTGTCTTGGAGTTGTCAACTCGGGGAAGAATATCCCAGCATTGCACATCTTTAAGGGGGAAAAGCATTAAATGCTATAATTACCCTAAATCCTAACCCATATGCCGCGGCTTACGTAACGTACACGCCACGTACGTATCCCCTTTCAACATGTAAAGGAGAGGCGTGCGTGCGGCATAATTAGCGAGAGCGGCATATGCTCCAGGATTTAGGGTGTTTTAATCAGACAGATAGATTTCAAATGGTAATTACTAAGACGAAGATCGAAGCTTACGATTACGACGGTTGATGTCAGAAAGAGAACAAGGATCGTTTTGCTGAAAGTCTCCATTTTGAATCTGCAGGTTTGGTATAATTATTCGGTGGTTAGTCTTCTGAATAAAGTGGTCAAAACAGGTGTGGTTTGGGAACCTTTATATAGGGTGTGGGTGGGTGGACGTATTGTTATCCATTAAATACTTTATATTCTATATCGTTAGTTGTCGGCTGGCTAATTTTATTGAAGGATAATCTCACCAGTGCAAAGATATTGAAGCATTTGCATTCTGCTTGCACTTGAATGGTTTTAAACTAACGAATCAAACATTTATTATTATACACTGTACACAGTATGTGCATAAGGTTATCTTAATACTTTAAATCATTCCTGATTTACGTCAGGGATCGTTAAAGTGTATTTATTTATTACCCTTGCACATTATGCAACTGGAAGTGTTTAATGTATCCAAAAGATCCACAATAAGTACAGTTGCTGTTTGTCTTATGCTCGGGATCTGCGGAGACTCCGCCGCGGAGTATATGCAAAGGGTTTATTAACATAAGAGATGATTTGTGACTTTATTAACGTGTCTTTCAGGTTCAATATGCATAATATTGTTCTACCACCCGTGACACGGGGTGAAATAAATAATCCATTAAACTTATAGAAAATCATAGCAGAAACCGGTGGTAATCGAAGCAATCAATCTAATATTAAAACTTAGTCAACCCTTTTCATAGGAAAGGTTAAGCAACAACTCACTTACATAGCAAGTTGAAGCATACAGGGGTAAAAAATCAGAATTAGCACTGGAACAAGCATACATGTGACAAAGGCTTTTGAAAATCAATTTGATAATGGCCGTCTCCAAGATTTTAAAATTTCCCTTACTAACAAAAAGGCCAATTTCTTCATAAAGTTTTAAAGAAACGCCTTTTGCCAGAAATGTAGGCACACCGTTAGGGCATGACCATTGCCTAGTTAGTCTAATATTGACATATGATTCTATGCTTAAACTTATGGAACAATAACTGTTGAGTCCCATTTTGCAAAGACCTTGAGTTTAGGAGCTATCTCGTAAAGATTGTTAACCTCTAACAATTATCCTATATAACACGGAGGAGGTTAAAGAACATTTAAAACAACTTCGTAGTCGTATATTTATCTTCGATTAACTTAGGTTAGTTTAATTATTGGCATGAGCTAATCCTAAGGAGATAAGAACATCATCTCAGTATAGATATTATATCTAAATTGTGTCTCTGGTTGAAAACCAATGCCCATGTGTTACAATATATAGTTGAATCAAGTATGACGCTTTAATAAAGGCAAAAAGGCAAAAGTTCAAATCAAAGTTTATCCTAATCTTTATTTTTAGTCAGATTCTAGTTGAAAGCAAATCCTCAACTTTTTCTTATTACTTATGAGTATACCGTATTTCCCGATTTAATTCCCCTGGGGAATTATTGTTTCAAACTCCGATTACGCATGGGGAATTAAACCGGGGGGGGCGGGGGAATTATTCCGGGGTGGGGAATTCTTATTTCAAACTAACTTTTCGTCTAGGACCCAGACTTTTTGATAATTTTAGTAGTAATTTTAATTAAAAGTTCCACCAAAAAATAGACTTTGTGAACTTTTTTGTGCTGAATTTGGCTTTTAAAGTGAAAAAATTAACCAGCCGTTCCCAGTAATTCATAATTATTTATAAACTGAAATTGAGTGAATAAGAATGCAATTAAACTAAAAAGTATGAATCCTTTATATAATAAAATTTTAATTTACTTTTTTCATAGCAATTTTAAAATACTAATAATGTTTTCTTTCAACTATGTTCATTTCTCTCAAGTAGTTCCTTAATTAAATTACAAAAAACACCTTAAAGTTTAGTAAAAAAACGTATTCTCTGCTTTTGCTAATTATAAATTAATACGAAATTTTTTTGGTAAAAAACTTTATGGTACTTAATGAAAGTAAAGTACTATGCTAACTTAAAACTATCCAACGCCATATGTACTGCGGGGGACCAAAGACTAGTGACAGGTGCACTATTTATAGACTTCTCCAGTGCATTCGACAATTTAATTTAATTCGTAATAACAAAGTTGAGGGCATTAGGAATAAATGGATGTTTTTTACTATGGTTTGAATCATACTTTACGGATAGGTCAATCCAGGTAAAAAAACAAGAAAATGACTCCGAAATATAAATCATGTTGCGAGGTACTCCGCAAGGGAGTTCTCTGAGTGGACTACTATTTGCTATACTTGTAAATGATATTCCTAATGTTTTGAATTTTTGTCAATGTGTAATTATGCGGACGACTTAGTTCTTTTTAGCTCAGGAAAGACGGTTTCAGAAATTCAAAAAAACATTCAGTCTGATGTCAACACTTTACTAGTTTGGTGTAAAGAAAATGGAATGGAAATCAACGTAAATAAAACCAAGTCAGTGATTTTTCACCCAAGAAATATTAAAGTAAAACATACATTAAACATTACTATTGGAATGCGGATTGTTGAAAATGTGAATGAATTTAAATATTTAGGGCTAATTCTAGATGAATGTCTCTCTTTTGCAAGCCATTATGACAGTGTCACGAATAAAATGACGAGCAGAATGTATATGCTCAATAGACATAAAAAGGTCTTTTCCGAAAAATGTATAAAGGTTTTTTGTTTTTTCTTGTTCTTTAATAATCTCAGTATCGGATTATTGTCTACCCGTATGGGGTAATTTATGCACTTCAAAAACCAACAGAATAGATAAGATATTGTTTAAATGAGCACAATTAGTGATAATTAGAAAAAAAATGCAAGAAAAAAGAATTTCATTCTACTTTCGAGAAGTTAAATTGGTTGACGATTAAGGAAAGATAGCAACTATATTCCAATGAATTTATTTTTAAACATGTGTTCTGTACATCATCATTAAATTATAACTATCCAGAACTCAGTAGACGTAATGATAGTATAAGAGAATCACGACTTTCAAACAATCTCATTGTACCGTCCATGAAGACAGAGTTTGGCATAAAGTCCTACTTCTACTCTGCTATAATAATGTGGAATGATTTACCAGAGGAGATTAAGTCCACAACTAAATTTGTAACCTTTGACACACAGATTCGACAACATTTAATTAACCAGAGAAACGACGACTTTATGTATAATTAAGGAACGAAATATTGTATGGAACGAATAAGTATAGCTATATAGTTTGTAGATTAAAAGTAGTATAATTTTTTACATCTTTGTAAAGGCGACATATCATTTGGATCAACGTGAATCATTTAATATGTCATGTTTATATGTTGTTGTCATTGAAATAAACTATTGAACTTGAACTTAAACCCTTTTCAAAATTATTTTAGGTATTCCTCTTTTAAAACGGTTAAACATCCTTTGAGAATGTTAACTTTCAATATCTCATTCAAAAAGCTTCAATTTAAGAGATCGGAATATTTTCCCCAAATTCATTTTTAAACATGTGTTTTGTATGTCATCATTAAATGATAACTATCCGGAACTCCGTAGACGTAATGATAATGTAAGAGAATCACGACTGTCAAACAGTCTTATTGTACCGTCTATGAAGACAGAGTTTGGCAAAAAGTCGTTTTTCTACTCCGTAATAATAATATGGAATGAATTTCCAGAAGAGATTAAGTCCACAACTAAATTTGTAACCTTGGGGAATTATACCGGGGGGGGGGAATTATTTTTCAAATGGTCCGAATCCCATGGGGAATTATTATTTATTACCAATATTTGGCGGGAGCTTGAACTGGGCGGTATAATTTTTTATCTGCTCCGTAATTTTAATTTATTTTTAATTAAATTTAAATCTGAGTTTCAAATTAGTAAATCTTATTTACTCTTACTAATTCTCCACAAAGTCACCTGTATACATTG
>JAQFZX010001537.1:0-28238 GCA_034682405.1 Hydroisotoma schaefferi | reverse complement strand
GTAATAGTAGTAGTAGTAGTAGTAGTAATTTAGTAGTAGTAATAGTAGTAGTAGTAGTAGTGGTAATAGTAGTAGTAGTAATCGTCTAGCTTGAAGTAGACAACCACTCCTGACTTCATAAGGTGCTGTGAAGCTCAACTTCAATTAAAAGCTTGAAATATGAATACTACTACTTGAAAATCATAGAAAGGTAAGGCATCTATTGTCAATGGTGAATAATTTTTGCAATTATAATGAAAATATTACAATAAAAGAGTAGTTCTCGAGAATCCACAAGTAAGCAAACGTTCCCTCTTCTCTTATGACTTGACTTTGACAGAATGTGATCGATGCTACGCTAAAAACCTGCTACTTGACTGTCATGCTAATCCTTGTGTTTTTATGACTAATTGCTGTAAATATTTAACAAGGACTTGAGTGGTGTTTGGTGGTTTGGACGTTACGTACAAGCCTGGGCTTTATAATGAAAAACGTAATGTTTAATACTGCAGGTTTCAAGGTAAATGAGCAGTGTATAGATGGAACTATAATTATTGGACAACCACTCATGCATCAATATTGCTACTTCATCATATCATAGCATACAGACAGGCTCTTAAAGAAAGCTAACACAGGAAAGCTGAAGCTTTGAGTTTGCGAGAAAAAACTGCAACTCAATAAATCCTTTCAAGAAGTACAACAAATCCACCATATTTCGTACAATTTTGGATTTATTTGTTGTCGAAATCGCTTGTCTTCGGGGGTCGAAGGTATTAACAAAATACTGAAAAATAAATAATCTGAAGTAAATCTTGGTGTCAACTGTTTTAGCCGTATCGTATGATAATATAAAAATGCAACATACCGAGGTTTTTAAATCTCAACTTTCAGAACTTCTCAAAAAACGTCCATTTCAATAGACGCCCAGATTTTAACTGCATTTATCGTTTTAGTATTTCTAGCAACGAAATGTAGGATTTAAAAAAAACCAGCCAGCATATGCCACTATACTTTAGGTACCATTTCCTTGGAACGATTGATTTAAACGGTCAGTATGAAAGTGGACGTGTTATTTAAACGTGCAGAAAGTGGAATCCGATCCGTACCAGCAAACTTAACTCTTTACCAAAAGAGGATTTTTGCTCAAATAAATCCAATGCTTTGATAAGATTTAATAAATGTGCAGGATTTGTATTACTCTGCGAAAAAAAAAATTTCCCAGCAATATTTCACCTGTAAGAACTCCCACAATCTGTTTACTGAAATAACAATCATGAAACAAGGAAGGATTGCAAGGGAATATGCCGTAAATTGTAAAAATATGCATAATTTTACACTCCTAGGCCACAAGTATCTCTGGAATACAAACTGCCAAGCTCCCCTTTCCATTCTCAGTTTCCAATTTTACCTTAAACCGACTTTGCTCGTTCTATCTATCTATCTATTTCCATTCTAAAACCTCATTCGGCTTTGCTTTACTATTTTGTTAACTTACACTTAAAGAAAGCTCCAAGACTTAGTCTCATCTCCAACTTGTATTACAAATTGGAGAAAGTCCTCCTTCAAAGAATAAAAGAAGCATAATAAAAATATTACTATCCGTACATTTTTGAAGGACCGGTTTTTGTATAAAGTTTGATCCCAAATAGAGATGAATAAGGTTTGTGAGGTTTGTAAGAGGTTCATTTGGGATTGAAGTGAGCCTGTTGTTGTCCAAGTTGAGATACTGGAGTGAATTTTGGAGAGAGCTGAATGCGGCTGGATGAATGGACCGAATACGATTATGGGCTAGAGAGAGACGGAAAGTGTTCATCCCGTGGAAGGCTGCAGCTGGGACCGACACCATATAGTTCTTGCTTATGTCCAAGTCCAATATTGTCAACTGGGATCCGAAGGGTGAAGATGGCCACGACTATAATAAAAATAGAGATAGATATAAAAAATGTATGGGACTGGAAGGGGGAAAAAAATACCAATAGTTGAGCACATAATAATATGAAAATTTACTGCTGCCGCATCTGACCTGATGTGTGAAGAACATAAAAATATATATTACAGAGACCAACCAACCGATCATGGACAGCAGGATGGAGAAAGTTAGTGGACAGCAGGAGCCCACAAGCAGACAAATACGGATGTAAGGTTTTAATAATGACTCTGGGGAAGTGGATAACTAGCATAGCAGTGGGAATGTAATTCAGGGAATTATTAGGAAGTGGGTGGTTAATTAATTATGGATGATTCTTTGTAAATAAAGATATTCATGAGATACTTTGCTATCTTTTATGTGGGATTTTCTGTACAAAAAGCGTATTCTATCATTTATTTTGATGCTTTTAATAGACTGGGAACGAACTTTTGGAATGTAGGTAGGTAGGTTTTGTAAGGTAGAGGAATTATTGATAAAGAGTGGAATATTTTTATGTAGGAGAGATGGTAGCGAAGTTTCTATCATTAGGAAGGAGGATTTGCAAGCTGACACATTTTGAGGACATATTAATTTTAATTATGGAATATCTTGGATTGCTAAATACAAAAATAATAATGCTGTGGATTGTTAAATAGTATTAATTAATGAGGGAATTCTAATTAAAATGACACAGTTTTTGGGAATTAATAAAGTTGAAATGTTCTTACATGGTAATGTTAGAGATTGTATGATATTTCTCAATATAAAATACCCCTTTATCGGGGAAGTGGCTCTACTCAAGGGAAACATTTAGCGGAATATGTAAGGGATTAAAAAAAGAAATATGGTACACATCCTCCAAAACAGGCGAAAGGAATACTTCTGTAGAGAAAGTAAATGGATGTGAGAGAAAGTGAAAAAATGCTGAAGGGGAATAAGTAGGAATGGGTGTTTTTTAAGATGGATTTTATTTTAAGAGTGGATTTTTTTCGAGGAAGACTAAGAACGGCTAAACCTAGACGAATGTTGTTGATGTAAGCTAGTTATTTAGTTTATTTCAATTCCCACTATAAAGCTATATAGTTGCTGTATTGGTTTTGCTTTTAGAAAGGATAAATAGGTAGGAAGAGATGGGAGATTCCTTGAGATGGAATTCGAGTTGGGTTGGGATTAATGTCCGGTTTTAAGAAAAATAACTGGGACAACTATTACAGCTCTTGCTTTCCTACAACATCTTCAACGTTACTATTCTTGGGTTAGTTTCGTTTGAAAAAGAGTTAAATTAGTATTGGAGTTTAGAGGAAATAATTTATTGGAACTAATTTAATTCTTTTCGTAGAGGAAGAAATCCTTTGGTGTATTTTATATGTTTTTGCTAGGCTAGAAATATGTAGTTGGATATTTTTATTACTTAAGGCAATGATTATTGTCTGGATGTTTCCGGTACTTAATGATACGGAAAAAGGAATCAGAGCGGATCAGGCTGTAGGTTAGGATAACGCATTTTAAATCGGAGTTATTTCGAGTTTATCCTCTTGCGACCTCGATCTCTTGACCTAGATTTATATTAATTAATACAATTTCACTAAAGAGAAAGTAACATTGAAAAACCGAGAGGTTTTGTATCTACTTTGGAACATGATAATAAAGGGAAATAAAATATTGGATTGTTGCACAATCGGCGGAGTATCGATATGAATCCATCCTTGAGCAGCTTACGCAATACTCTATTAATAATTTAGTATCAGTATGAACTTTAGTTTAGTTTAGTTTAGTTGAGCAGAACTTTTGCTTTTGATGGAATTTGACTTTAAATAGGATTTCTTTATTGGATAAGTCATTAAAATAATTCTGTAACTTGACTTTCTCGACTGACTGTATTATATATAGATATTTTCTGCCTTTTGGATGAGGCTTTGGTTTTTGCTTGTATAACTTTTGTTGTTTTCTTTACTTCCTAGAAACTTTTTCTCAATTGCTTGAATAACGTAATAAGCATGTTACTCAGTTGTTGTGCCAGTTGTGCTGTTTTTTAGTAAAGTATATCAAGAGTATAAGTAACATGTACGTAAGTAGAACGTAGTTGCATAAAAAGTAGTATAGTATTATTATTTAGCAGTAGTAGTAGTACTAGCAGCAGCAGGAGGAGGAGTAGTAGTAGTAGTAGTAGTAGTAGTGGTGGTAGTAGTAATAGTAGTAGTAGTAGTAGTAGTAGTAGTAGTAGTACAAAGCTTAGTGGTAATAACGCCTAGTGTCAGTAAGGCAATATACTTTTCAGCCCCTTGTTTCCTTCCACCTTTCTTTTCCCTTTTCAATAATGCATCCCTCAAAACACCAGCGTCGTATTTTAAAGCTTCCATGTCTCTTTCTTACTCATAGACAGATCTAACGTGCAGGAAATGTACATGTTTGACTAAGACCCGTACCTGCTTCTACTACAACTACAAAGAATACCACTTTCCCTGCACATCAGAGAGAAAGTAAGGTTAGGAATTGAATTGAAGGAATTTTGTTCAATAATACAAACAAACAAACCATAAGACCAGGCAAAAACTCCCCGTTCTCTGACCGTCTTTTGGTATGCCCTCCAGTTAAAAAACCCCAAGTCTATCAAAAGCTCTTAAAACTACCTTGAATTGTTGACGACCCCTTCTTTGTTGATAAAATGTAGAGCAAATCAACATCGAAAGCCCTTTTCCTACTGAACTGTATTCAGTGAGTACCTACCACGAGTAAAAATGAGATTAGGGGAAACAAGGAATGGATGTCATGCAGTATGAAACCGTCTATATTATAGTTGTGATTTTCTGGAGGTTTATAATCCATTTTGTATGCTTCGACTGAGTTGTGTACGGCTTTTGTTATCCATGTTAAGATGATGAAATACTGCCTAGAGGGATAGGAAAGTAGAGCTAAGCAAGAGCTTTTAAATAGTTGAGGTTGAAAAAACACTCGTAAATGATTAACTAGGATGTTGGAGACGATGTCTGGATGGAAGGTATGCACTATGGGCTGGCTATGCATTGATTAAATCTAAGCTTCAGCTCGTTCCCATTATTACCTAATTATCCGGTCATTTATTCATGGGATTTTGTCCCGATACGTTCTACCCAGAGTAGAGTATGTTCACCCGCCTGGAAATTAAATGTAGGAAGAGCTGTACTACAGAGCTACTTTGGCTGATGTTGTATGCTGTAATATGCAATTTACTGAATACATCTCTGCGTCAGAGACGAGGGATTTAATTGCATGAATTCTACTCTACTTTAGTAACTAGTAACAGCTCTTTTTTAGCAGGAGATAAAACACGCATAGTTTAATCATACTTTGGTAAGCTTGCCTTCTGTGTTAGCTAATTTTATTCTAGTATCGTTAAAATCTCTGTGCATTTATGCAATAACTGTCAATATGCTTATAGACCAGGATGGCGGTTTTTGAAGATTTACTATTCATTTTTGTTCAGTTAAATTTACGTACGATTAAAGGGCATCTTTGTAATTTAAAGGTAGATGATGACCTTTTATTCTTAATATGCATAAAGATATGTAAAAACTACTATTCGAAATTGCTTGAAATGTTTCCACCCATTATGGAAAGGAAAGAAGCTTTGTTTGTTATTTAATCTCGATTCAACTCGAGAACAGCTCATAGTTCTAATAAAATGAAATGAGAGTTTTCAAAATGGACAAAAGCTTTCCAGGAAAGAGAACGTCCTTTCGACATTTTCAATTAAGATATTAGGTAGGCAGCACTGCTTCAGAAGTTCTACGTAGTTCTTACTATCTATCAAACCTTAAGAATCCCCGAGTCCCCGAGTTTCTCTCCAACTCTCTCCATTTTATCTTTAAGTTTAACTACCTTCAAAACAGTAGACCGTGACAGGGGGTTCTTTATAATGACCCAGGTACAAGGGGATGCTGTTGATGGATTCCAAGTAAATAAATTGAAACT
Organism: Hydroisotoma schaefferi; assembly: GCA_034682405.1. NCBI lineage: Eukaryota > Metazoa > Arthropoda > Collembola > Entomobryomorpha > Isotomidae > Hydroisotoma > Hydroisotoma schaefferi. The sequence continues at coordinate 22,399 of JAQFZX010001537.1, read as the reverse complement.
GGTTGAAACGTCTTCCCTTCGACAACACTTTTTGCCCAGATAAATAAATTGGGAAATGGGTACAGGACGGCGATTCAGGGGGAGAGAAATGACAGAATAGTAAGAACTGAAGAGGCAAAACATAGCGTAAAAGGAACCCTTGTCTGCTGTACCTGATTTTGTCTTTATATCTGTAACAGTTTATATTTGTATTTTTTGCTGTTCCGTAGCTGTAACTTTCTGTAGTCACCTCAAGTGGGAAATAAAATAGGTGAGAGAAATGTAGAGTTTTGGCTAGCCATGCGGGTGGTGGATTGTTCTGTATTTTGTTGACTTGCTGGCTCTTTACTTACTTGAATGAAATTATTAGAGATGTCAATCTGGTTCATTTGTGAAGGTGGGAGATTCCTTGGCCAATCCTGTGGAACGCGTTCCACACTGCAGTCTTGGAGAAAGAGCCAAGAGAGAGACCTGAGATTAAAGAGACCAATGGGAAGGGAAGGACCGATCGGGTTCTTCACTAGGATGAGTGTCTACGGATAATTAAAAGGGGAGGAGGCCTTTAATCAACGGATTTCCAATTACTACACCAAATTTCAACCACCCAGTACCAGACATTATATAAAGCATTTCTACCTATAAGCGTAGAGCTACTAGAGAAATGGCTCAAGCCAACTGGGAGAAACTGCCCGCCTGGCCAAACGCTTTCTTAAGATTAAGACGGCAAACTTGAGAGAATAAAGAGAAGGAAGTTGAAGTGGAATAAAATAAAGTGGAGACCAAACCAGGTCGCTGTTAAGTTAAGATGCCTGTAAATCATGGTGGTTTGCCCATAAATGAGAATGATTAAAGATCCATTCTACCATTCTATCCTGACGGATTGAGGGACTTTGAGAGAGTAAATTGGTTTCCTTCCTGTATAAACGGTTGCGAAATTTTTACATGGATAAAAAAAGAAAAGAATATTAATTTAAAACTGGAGTTCTGGAGAATTTGTTTGCGAAATTCATTTTTCAATTAGGATTGTTGGCAAATTTTGGATTTAATTAATTAATAAACTTGAGACTTTGCTCAATCGTCTTTGTTAATTAGGAGTTGGGTAAGGTATTGTATTACTTTCACCTTACATTCCTTCATTATTTCTTATCAAGTGCTATTTTGCCCTTTTCTTTCGTGTGTGCGTTATAATTGTACGGAAGGCAAAGGCGTAGTACCGCAAAGTGCATGATTCTTTCTCTAGTTCTACTCAAAACCTGGCTAATTTATAGTTTGGGTTAAACGAAGCGTGTGATAGGATATAATGGGATACCTTGGGCAAACTTTCTTACCTACTCTTCACAGTTCTTATGGTTTCTTTCATAAGTAAAGTGAAACGTACAGGATCTTTATTCTTCTCATCTTGCTCTATTCAAAGTTATTGTTTCTCATTACAGAGCTGAACTCTTCCTTCATGTTTATATAAGACTGTGGAGCAAGCGAAGTTGTGAAAATTAAGAACGCTCTTATGGGCATATTTATTAGGGTTGGGAGATTGAGTCAAGTTGCCACTACTTGAAACGTTCCTTTCTTACCTCGGGTAGTTTCTTACGCATGAAATGAACACAAGGAGTGTTGCTTTGCTTTTTACACAAAAATATGGACAGAATAACTGTGAAATTATGAAAGAGATTTTGTAAATTTGGTCTAAAATTGTGATTTGTTTGCTTACGAAATACAATCATAATTAATTGGCATAAATAAATCCCCTAGCGTAAACGTAAAATTCAGAATAAATACTAATAAATCTAAAACTTCTAATTCATGATATGTTTGTCATTTATATTTTCTTTGCCCACAGAATCCAAGATTCTAGCCCATTTCCCCGTTTCCAGTGATTACTTGGTAGGATGTCTCCCCATTTGAAGACTAATAATCCCCAATAAAAGCAAGGACTTAGGAAATGACGGCAGTCCTTTGCTGGCATGGGGAGAAATCCATACAGATGAGTAAAGTAAATACATGCGAAAGAAATACCAAGGCTGAAAAAAGTGCTACTAAAACTACTACAACTCGTTGAATGCATAGAGTATAATCCGGCTTCCGTGTTAAGACGGAATGAAATGGTTCGTTAGGACGAGTACTTACTTGAATATAAGTTGGAAGGAGATTGTGTGAGATATTTGTAATGTGATTATGTGAGAGATCGAGCCAAATGAGTCTGTTGAATTGAGGAAATAATTTGTGAGGAAGGAAGTGGATGGAGTTGGCCGAGAGGGTCAGTTGCCTCAGAGATTGAGGGAGGTTCCACCAAGTTGTTATCGAGCCATCTAATCCCGAGACCAGGTTACTGTTGAATTATACATCTTGTTATCAATCATTGTTAGCCCAGCAGCAGACGGTGAACAAATAAATGAGGACGGAAAAAGTAAAACTAGTCAAGAAATGTAATGAGGAATGGGTTAAGGATACATAGTACAGATATAGTACAACATGGGGGGTTTAAGAATGGGAGAAAGGAGCCTCGTACTAAAATGGGAGACTTGTCGGGATTAATTTATGATTGATTTTTATTATTACTTGCTCAGATTGAGCCACTCAAGCAGTTTGAGTGTTTTCAAGGCTGACAGCGGAATCTCGTCCAGTTTGTTGTATGACAGATCCAGCACTGTTAGCGAGTTTGAGAGAGAGCTGCAGAGATTGCAAAAAAAAATATGTATTTTATTAGAGCATAATTTCATTGGGTGGATGTACTATAAGTATGCACAGGGTATTTCCCCCTAACAGCCCAGGCTACTGATAAATCCTACAACTTTATAAGGATACTTTACCACAGGGGGGTACTATTAGGGGGGCTACTAATAGGAAATATACGATATCCATCGTATAATCCACGATACTCATGTTATGCTGGTATTTTTACTAATAATAATGATTCTATCTAGTTAGTTTTACTTTTTACATTGGTTGATTTGTACAATGCAACTACATCATCGTAAACAGAGAAATGAAAGAATTGTCTGATCTTTTCAATAGAAATCGAGTACAATACCGACCAATCTCTGTGAGTGACCGGTGGACCAGAGACCAGTGGCTTTTCCCTGTTCGTCTCCGTATTCTATTTTCTTATTATTTATCCTTGTTTTTTTCTCTCCAAGAAAAAAAAGCTCTTCCTGTTATTGCCTGTATGTTGTTTCCCACTTTTTTTTGTTATTTCCCTTTATTCTTGTGGGCTAGAAAGTAACTTTTCTTTGTCTAACTGGATGGCATGGATGTTAGAGCGATTAGGAGAAAGAAGCACAGTATCATTGTTATTGTTTGCCCATTTCTTGTAAAATATTACAGAGCTAAGTGACTAGCTGACTTGAATGGGTAGACTGGAGGAGAAGTGATATGCACTTTGTTTGGCAATAAGATAAGTTATGTTTGCAAAAAACACGTAATGAACGCTTCAATATCTGACGATGCAATAAAGCCCGACTTAATTGGTTCATTTATCTGTAACTTGTTCCCGTTTAACAGGAATGAATGTCTTGGATAGATATGGATAGCACATAACATTTCATATTATATCATACCAGAACCAAAGGGAAAGGCGGTGTTGTATTTTCTATTGATTGGTTCGTAAAAAGGGGAGGAAAGTACCCATTATTTATACTGATACTCCTTCAATAAATAGCACATTATTCCTCACCTACTTCTCCAATATAATTCTCAACCAATTCTTAGCTAGATAAATAAATGGCTGGGGAGAATTTAATGCACGTATTTTTACAGGGAGGAATCTTTTATCTTATGGGGAAAAATCTCTTAAAAATATACCTTTCTCGGCCATAACAAACAAAATCTCATGGCAAAGAAAGTGTTTGGAAGTTTGGAAGTTGAAGCATTTCATTACATTGTTTAATCCTCCAAAGAACGGGCTAAAGTAGTCAACTCATCTTTCATCGAGTGAAGTGTGGAAACTTTTGCAAAGATGTAACAGAAAGATTAACAGGGAAAGATAGGGTAAAATGTTAAAGTTACTCTATAGTTTACTGCAGTGGTCTTTCTCCCTAAGCGTACTATCTATCTTGGAGAAGGGTAGAAGTGGATAGTTGTAGGTAGAGATGTCTAAATGATGACATAACATTATATAATACGGCATAATGTTTTATGCACTACGGTGGTACAATTTATAAGAGGTAGAGAGTTAGTAGTAGTTGTCTTGTCAGTTTACTAGCATAACATTGCATTGCAGAGCGTTATCTTTATCGAGAGAGTTTTATATTTACACCCTGACTCCAGGCCAGCCATAAACTGAAGGGATGTCAATAGCCATAATAAAGCCAAAATGTCCATAAAGCCACCACCAACCTTAACTACATTACTACTACGTTAGATACCACATTCCTCCTCGAAAATGAAACTGACAGTTATAAACTGCGTATTAAACACAAGGGAGGAACTGCATGGGACTTTATATTGTATTATTATAGAGGGGAAAGATATTTCATTTGTTGGGTGGGGCAAAATTAATGAAAATCTCGGCAACATTTGGTCCTAGAATTACTACTACTACCTACTGTACACTATGTTACACCAAAAAAGGCCGGCTGACACCTGAACCCAAGAAGTTAATCGGGGTAGATAAAGGTGGCTCAAAATTTAAGAAAGCAATGATCATTTTACTAGACTTTCTTTAGTATATTCCCCTGTATAATTTTGCCTCACCCTGGATCAAAGGGAATATAGGAAAATGAAGGAATAGCTCTTTATAAAAGGAGCTAGAGCTAGACACCTTTCATGTACCTGTTTTCTACAGCATCAAACACTCTGAAATTCAATGCCTGAACGAAGCTGTTTAGGTTTGGCCTCAGAAATTTAAAGTATTTATCCGGAGAGGCGGAAATACTTCACCACACGCGCCCATCCTCCACCCACCAAGGTGTAGTTAGCTCGGAACAATAAATACAATGAGGATAATGTACACCCGTCCGTATTCCTATAATTCCTGAGTATGTGAGATTTTGCAAAAGGTTTAGTTTTCCCTGAAGAATTTTTCAAAAACACATTAATTTTTGCATAAAGTGAGCAAGAACTGTAGAGAAAGAAGTGGTTAGTTTCATCTGGTTGGTTGGTGGCAGTTGTGGTGTGTTTTACAGGTGAAAGTAAGTACACATAGTCTAACTCTGTAGAATGCTATAGGGAACGTAAGGTAGTCATAAATGTAACAAAGTTCTATTCTCTGGTTACGTAGCTAAAGTAAAGTAAGGTTGGTGCTATAATAGATAGAGATTTATAATCTGATGGGGATTAGAGAAACTTTTCCACTAGTCACTACCCTTCTCTCTCAAGTGGAGCTCGATTGGTATTTCAACTAGTAGATGGGTAAGCATCGGAGTAGGTAGAGCCAAGTTAGTAGTTTTTAGAGCAGCTAGGAGCAATCGTATTGCAATTGCAGGTAGGTAGGATCTCAATAGTTGGTGGGCATAGAGAGATACTCTTCTGCCAGACAGTTTACTCTCTTTTGGTTGTAGTGAAGGTAAAGTGAAAGAGTTATTTTTCAAGCCGGGCAAACCAACACCAGAGGCAGGTTTATATGTACAGATTATAGAATAAATGGCACGTAGTTAGTAGAGAGGTAGAAAGGGGCTGTACAGTGAGAGAGAGAGAGATGAAAGAGGGTCGCAAGTTGAGAAAGTCGGTGAAAGTCCATCTACTAGGTACCGGTAATGTATAGCTTGTCGCGTCGGTAGGTTTGAATTAAAGTATCGTAGCAGTGAGTGATATGGAATTGGTCAGTTTTTATAAAGTTTTGGGGAGAAATTTACAGAAAAAATGAAGTGTTATTTATGAGTTTTGAGTTTAAATTCTGTGTAAAGTAATGAACCGTTATGAACGGGTGAGATTGAGAGTATTTTAAGGGTTATTATTACATTACACGCTTATAATTTCTAATTGCATTACTGAAACCCCATTCATTTGTAACTTTTATCGAAAAGTTGCACACAATTATCTCTATATTTTCAATGCATTCATCCATAAATTATCCTCACGTTTTGCTCATTTTGGTATGCATATTCTGCGTGAATTCAGACATAAACTGAACTCACTTTCATTTGAAGTCCTCCCCTTAATCTTCTTCAAACAATAGATCCCCGGGGAATTAATTGAGAGCCAAATACAGACCGACAACCAGTAATAGTGTGTATGTAGTACAATGGTACTTTACTTTTTGTTGGTTGAAGTATGAGCGTATGGGGATACAACCAAGTTGGTAGGTTTGGGTTTCGTAGCCACCGCATTCCTACCTACCTACCAACCAAAGGAACGAATATCTACCTCCTAAAAAAACTTTAGCTTAAGTTTAGTTTGTTAAGTATAAAGTTGGTTTGCCTAGTTGGGTTGGGTTGGGTGGCTAGTGAATAGTGATGTTCTGTTGGGTTTTTCTCTAGGAATTAAATCCTCAGAAGAGAGTCCATAATTTGAGAAGGGTACATATGTAATGCTGTTGAATGCTAGGGATAAAAGGGGACTATTCTCTAGAGACCCGGGTATTATGTTGCCCTCGAGACTCGGCAAGCGAACTGGTAGCAGAAGCAGAGATCGAGATGGGATAGATAGCTTTCTACAACCGACAACACACACACGCACATACATTCAAGTTGAGAGAAAGTAAGTGAGATCTCTCTCTCTCTCTCAGAGTAAGTGCGCTTTTGCTTTTTTTGAGGAATGTATAACTCTTACCTTGAAATGTACCTCTATTTGTAACGTGAGTGAACTTTCTATGACTTGACTTTACCTGCTTAAACTCTTCTGAGAGCATGTGGTCGGCTATCACAACATTGCATGGAATACACCGTATATCTTGGAAATAAAGCATCCCTTTAATAGTAGCCCCTTTAGAATATTAGTTACTAGGCATTAAGAACATCCCGTCAGCTTACATTCTAACAGGGTCAAACCTATGCCCCTGAATTATAGCCACCCTGGGACAGTAGCCCTTTGGAGTAGCAATACTATTTAATTGATGAATTCTCCTGTACTGATTACAAGCCCGGGCTGTATTTAGTTTATATACGGTAGCATAAATATAATATAAGGGCATAACACGAGAAGTGAATTTTAGGGCTACATACCTGAAAGCAAACTCGGATATGAAGTACAGCTCGTTCCGTGGAAGTTGTAGGTTTTGTACCTCAAGACCAGCAAAGGAAGACGAGTCCAGCTGGAATAGTTTTGACCCGGTGATAGAAATAAGAGAGAGGTGCCCCTCGTGTGGCTTGTAGTCTGTCAATTATTGGAAAAAGATATGGGTGAGACTTTTCCCTTTTTTTCAAGAGGAAGAGCGTGAAGAAATAAGTTTTAAGTGCAAGGAGTGAAAGCAAGTAAGCTGGATTGAGTGATGTGCTAGCTATTTACTTATTTATGTACTACTTATATAAGCTGGAAATCGGCCAATAAATCTTTTGCAACGTTACATTTTTTAGCAAAGGTTTAAAATTCTGCGACGGCTGCATTGCTTTTTGAAGTGGAGGAAATAAAGTTGAAGGTATGAAGAAAGCTGGGGGGTTTTGGGAGGAGAGGAACAGGTAGCAACTGCTACATTCTTTGGTTGTTGTTGAATATGACGGGACGTGGATGTAATTTTGTATGTAATTCTATCCCAACAGAAGAGTAGAGAGTAGAGCTTTGTATAGATTTTTTATTGAGATTTTTGTTGTAAGGAATAGTTATCGTTTCCTACGTTTATTGGCAAAATTTTAGCGTGATATTCACAAGATGTAATTCAGACGAGATGTATTTTAGAAACTACTCTCGCCAAACATTTGTCATTTCTATTTTTACTAGGTTCAATGTCAATAAAGGAGTATAATCCCTGTTAGCATTTGTGACGAGAGTAGATACTGTATATTCTTTATTTATAAATTTGCAGTGAAACAGTAGAACTGCATGAAAATAGGTAATAGCAATCAATGCAACTCTTTATAAAATGAGCATAAAAATTAATTTAATTTGCTAAAAACCAAAACCCTGTCCTTGTGAGTGTTGAGTTGAATAACACATACTCTGTGACTAGGTGTGCTGAATCCATGAAAAACTCCACATCAGTAGAACCTTGCGACAGATTTGCATTAGTTATGCAAACTAATGAAAGCACGCCATGGATAAATCTTTAAAAAATCAGACACACAAAACCTATGAGTTCTCGGTAGAAAAATTGACACAAGGAATCTAAGAACAAGCACATTCATACTGGCTAGAATTATGCATTATTTTTAGAGTGTATTCTTCCCTTTCTTACACGGTTAAGTGAGTAGTAGATAAAAGAAAAAAAACCCTAAAACTTTTACAGCTAAGGATTATTTTTTTGGAGGTAAAAACTACAGATAAGAGGAGGTAGTAAAGTTATGTATTTTATATGTTCCAGTTCCAAAGCTTTGGCAAACCTTCCTCTCACCCACTTCCTTACTTTTGCTCTTTCTTTCTCCCCTTATTTATTTCCTGTCGAGCTATCATTTGATGTATTTTTTACGGGCATCATACTTGAACTTTCAGTTTGGCCCGGTGGGCTAAAAAGATGAGCTGAGATGCCGGTTGAAAGGGATGAATGATGAATTATTAAAGTTAGAGAGTGCACAAGCACATGCTATTGTAAAAATTGTATGGAATATTATGTAATAATAAAGTGCCAGTGGTGGACTGGACTGGAGGGGAAAGTCGAGTGCTTTTAGCCGAAGGGAGGCAGGTCAGACTCATCTTTTTCTTGCTAATAATATCATCGCACGCTTAAGTGAAAGCTGGAGTTTTGAAAGGGAGGAAGTTGGAGTTTGCTTGTAAACTTATTCCTTAGAGATAGGGATAGCTTTCCCCCTTTTTAGGACGAGAAGACGGAGATATTATAGAATGGATGGGGTTTTTGTGAAGAGTAGAGATTATATTTACTTGTGACAAAATAACAATTGAGAAGAATTATTACTGTGAATGAGGCTAAGAGGTTTAGATAAATGAGTTTTTAGTATGATAACTTTGATTTACAAACCGGCCTTCATTATCTTTTATTCAGGAGAAATTAAAGAAGAGCTCAAAAAATCTTTAAAACATCTTTAGTTTTCTTAATCCATATAAAACTTGTGTAGTTCAGCCTTCTTAAGAGTGACCAAAATAATATTAACCGTAGGAATGTTTACAGTTTAGCTATGCAAGCTTTATATTTTTACCAGCTTGGGGGAATTGGTTTGTAATTTATTATTTTAGAATAAAACTTTCAAATCCCTCGGTTAATTGTAAGACGTACGTACGTAAAGCAGTTATTTTCTGGAACGCACCCAAAAACTAAGCTGAGCAAAGGGTTCTGAAGGATTTGCAAAATAAAAGTTAATTAAAATCTCTCTGTAGTTACTTAACTTTGCTGGTAATACCTGTCTACTGAGAGTGTGTTATTATTCTTGCTCATAAACTTAATTAGTGAAAGAATCCAGCTAGAGGCAAACTTAAGGAGGAGGATTTCCTCGTTCTTTGAAGTAATGAAAGATTCAAACTCTTCTGGTTTGAATTTTAGTTTTTACTCCAACTTACACAAAACAATACAACGTGATGGGATCATGGAAAGAGTTTATGAAAACGGTTAAAATGTAGCAGATATTGAGCTTTTGTATAGGAGACCCGGGTTATTATTTAACTGTGGGGATTTGGGCCTAACTTTATGTCAAATACCGGGTATTCAGTCGGGATATACGGTGGTTGTTTGATTTGAAAATTTTAATGTAGCACGAGTACCTTTTTCAGAGAGATAGAAAAACAAGAAAAAACTACTTTCCATTACTTTTTTCCTAAATATTTCAAAGTTATAAAAGATTGATAAAAAGAAAGAAGCACATCCGCCTTTTAGTAAAAAATCAACTAATGCAAGAAAGAGGGGAAAAAATCCTTCCTTTCATAAGTAAATACCCATCGTTCTAAAATGGACTTTTCTATATGCTCTTATCCCTCTTTTTGTTCATGTTATGGACAGAAGTTAGAGCTGAAGCTGAAAGATTCAAAGATTTGTCCTCATTTTTCAGATATATTTTCTTGAAGGACCTTTTCCAAGAAAAAAAAACTGCTCCTGACTATTGACTTCCTTCTTAAGCTTAATACATAAACCATGGTCATACTACTCATACGATGGAATAATAAAGCTCTGTGCTGCTAGTTCCTGTGAGATTTGAGAAAGAAGAATCTACTAAAAATCAAAACTAATGCTTGTAAATGTATGCAAATAGAATCTTTTAAAGAAATAGTTTCTGATTGAGCTTTTTTTCTCTCGTTTCCATGTGTAGACCCTTTTTCCTTTTAGTCCAACGAGTTATTCAGGCTTCTTTGCTCAATCTGTTGTATAGCTTTGTGTGTAGAGAATGCGGATTTGTCCCCTACCTTTTTCTGCTCCATAAAGTGTAACAAAATCAGCAGATATCTATCCAACTACTGTATAGTTCCGAAATGAAGCCCGTGCTATTATTAAATAAGGAGGATTTTAACATGTAGTTGAATTAGGCTGTAATTCGGGGATATACTGTCTCCTTAAATCCTTACCAGGTTCATTCTACAACCTGCAAAAGGCATACTATTGCCTTGGATGTGACTTTTAGTAACAAAAAATTTAAAAAAAACTCTCAGATAAACCGGGTTCTACATTTGTGACAGTTTAAGAACAAAAATTCTTCTTTAAACTCCTCCTGCCCTACTAGCTACTACCTCTAAAAAAAGCTAGAGTTGCCTTTTAGGAAACCTCCCTAGTAGTAGGACATAACTATGTGTACAAATTTGTTGAGATATTACTATTACAAAAAGAACTAACTGGCAGTACTTGTCTTTCTGTCTGGTTGGTTCATTGGTTCAATCCTCGTTCATTTCACTCCAAGTTGGTGGGTAACAAGCGGAAGAAATGCGTCTCGAAACGGGAAAAATTGGAGTCAACGACGGGGAAAAAGTAGAATAAAATTGGAAGAGACCGACGGCAAAACCCAGGGACATATGCTATAGGTAGGAACGTAGTTATGCATGTGAGGAAGTAAACGACAAGACATCTTAGCAAGCAGACAAGACACCGCATCCAATACCAATGCAAAGTCTCCATAGCACAGAGAGCCGCAGTAGTCAGTAGTGTCAACGAAGAAGCAACCTTACCTTGATATGGAATATAATAAATAAAAGTAGCAGAAAAAACCCACACAAGATAATGAAATAAAAGGTATAAATTGAGAAAAAAGTATGATCTAGCAGGGCTGAATAGAACATAACTTCAGGTTGGTTGGTTGGTGAAATACTGGTTGGGTTAGAGCTCTACTAGTATGAAAGCCAGGATGATGGTCGTTGTGTGGGTAAAATACTGGGTAAAATAGTTGTGTGAGTAGTAGTAAAACTGACCCGTGGGAATATTAGCGAATTGTGGTTGAACGCACTGGAACTCGAAAAGAGGTCCGTAGTCAAAGCCCCCTCCACCATTGCCAATCCCACCATTGTTAAAGGTAGAACTATCAGAAGTAAACCCTCCAGTACTATAGGAACTACTTGGTGCACTTGAAGTGGCAGAGGTATTATTATTGTTTATGATCTGTTTAGCAACAGAGATGAGTTGGTCGAGGGAGTGGGACTGGAATTGGAACTGGAGGAGTTGCTGGAACTGTTGATCACTTTTCAGAGACTTGAGAAAAATTGTCTCGTTAAATGAGGATAATTGCCAGAGAGAGCTGAGCGTTTCGTATAGCTCGGTTTGTTCAGAGTATTTGCAAAAACATTGGGCGCTGAATTGACAAGGGATGTACTTGGCTGAGGGGGATACTTGCACTAGACCTGACTTTGTACCTTCTGACCCGGAAGGGTCACAGCTTAATGGGGGAGGTAGGAGGAGGACTAGAGGAAAGAGGAGTTTTAACAGGGAGGGGAACAGCACCATTGTTTCTTTTTAGGGATTTTGATTGCGGTTGCAATGCACTAAGGTCCGTTGGACTATATGAAGATGGTTTGAATCTCGTGGAGCTTGATTGTCCGAGATGGGAGGTTATGATGAAATCAGAATCAGATGGAGGAAGATCCGGAAGCTAATTTTAGAACGGGTTGTAGTAGTACTAGCACCCATCGTAGTTGTGGTAATGTGATACCGAGAGTAGAGGTTCGAGACTCGTGGAGTGTACATACATTGTTAATAGGGTGTGAGCATCTCAGGTCTCAAGAAACAGGGAAGGAGACAAGGTTAGTCGTATATTTTGTTGAGATCCGATCCTCTGTGAACTGGGATCCTCTCTTGAAGAAGCAGTCAGTCAGAGTTGAGCTGGGGATATAAAACATTCATGGTCTTTTATTTAAGGTTGAGATAAGTTATGAATTTAGATCATTTTTCGATCCAAAGAGCAAGTGAAAGGCTTCTTAGATTCGGTTTAGTAGTTTAGGTTTGGTATGCTTGGCTATCTTAACCTTGTTTTTTGAGATCATCTACCGTTTGATTTCTAATTTTAGTTTGTATTAGATTGGATTTTGAAAAGTATGGGGTATATTTTATTTTCGCATGTTTTTTGCGGAGTTTGTTGCCAAATTCTATGTTAATTATGGTTTACCAAGATAGTCACAACGATGTAGATTAGGCAGTTGGGCTGAGATTTTTATTTTGAGAAAAGACCAAACTAAAAACCATTACTTTCTCTGGAATTTTGATGGATGATGAAATTTTACTTAAAATGAATAAAAGATCTCCAGCCATCCTCCCGTCGTACCGTATTAGCAGTAAATTAATATTTAAATTAGTTTGGGCTCCAGAGGGGTATTTTAAATTAATACATAATAAGCTACAGCTCTCCTTGATAATCCTGGTATCTTGCTTGCTTGTTGGGAATGGAATTTTGATCGTAAACTACCCAATTTCAGTTTTAGTAGAAGTATTAATAGTAATATCAGCAGCAAGAGTAGTAGAGGTAGTTAGTAATATTAGAAGTCTGGCTAGAAGCAGTAGTAAATATTTTTGAATATTAATTCCCTAAACCCTTTTTGCCCTTCCTTATGGTTTGGTAGGTTGAATGTCTAGCAATCCCTACCCTTCATAAACGTTGAGGCTATCCCACAGATTTAGATTCTAATACTCAGGCTATCCTGACTATTCCCACGAAGTAATAACTCTTCTGCAGAGGATTTCACCAACTGTGTATTTAAATTTAACCGGAGAAAGTATGAATAAACTAGAGAACTTTGTTGGTATATACACTAGAAAATGAATAAGAGACATTTTATTAGATGGGAAAATAAGGAAGGTATAGTCCATAATCCCTTTCTATTGAAATTTGAATCCTTTCTCTGCGCTCTGATTATTAATTGTGAACAGGGATAGAAAAGCCTCTGCCACTCACAATCAAAATCAGTCAGAATCCGAATCAATAGTTTATTTTACCTAGGAATCTTTTCCCTGCTGAAGTAAATTGTAAGTTTGTGTATAAAAAGCAGGAGTTTCTTTTTGTCAGGAATCCTCGCGAGTAAAATGATCAGAAGTCATTTTCAAAAAGCTTTCTGTGTTTAAAGAATTTAAGTAGTGAAGACACACTAAAACACGTACAGATTTTGAGGTATGGAAATACTGAACTAAATGTGACGTTTTTCGACAGTTTTTTGTAGTTTGTAAAGTAAAATAGTTTTACTTGACGTAATAAACTGCACGCAATTAAATAACTGAATTAAATCACACCCGGAAATATTTAAAAGGCTATACATTGTAATAATTAGGTAAAATTAAGGTAGTAATTTTATTAGGGTAGTGCTAGTAATTAATTAAAATCAATTTAGATTATTTGGGAACAAGATCCCCAGCGGTGATAAGCTTTGGACCAAATTATACTCGTTGTCGACCTTTAACCACACGGCATGTAGTAGTTGTCTTAACCAGCACCCTAGGTACCTAGATATAGATGGCTACATTTATTTAGATAGCCTTTCTTGATATGCAGTGCATGCCTCAAATGTGAAGTAAAGAAATATCAAGGCAGGTAGGGTTAGATATGTTGGAGGGAAACGTGTACCTTTCTCCAGTAAGTATTGACATTCCGCATGAAATCAGATACAAACACCCTGTTTCCGGAAACACTTTAGACTTTCACGCAACCCACCAACCCGCCTACCTACAACCTATCTACCTACATACATTTCTCATGTACTACTACTACTACTACTAGGAAACTGTTTCTATTGTAATTTACTTTGCCAAATCAGACTTTCTTGTAAAATCTTTAACAATCACATAAAGTAAAATGGAAAGAAAAGTATTGGAACAAAGCCCCTAGAATTGAAATGTAATGTAAGCCGCTTTCCAACTTGTATTTAAAGTTAACTAAGTCTAAACTATAGCAAGGCAAGGAATGGTTTTCTGGGAGAATAAACCCAATAAATGAATACTGTTTTAGTGGGTTTACTCATTTATGCGTGGGAAGAACGTTAATCCTCTTATCATTGTGGATCATTTGAATAACAATTTTGAGCATATTTAACTCGGAAGGTTGTAAAATAATTGCAACGTGTTTGGAAGAGAAAAATAAGTCCTTATGGATGCTCTTGGGATTGTAATTTAATCCAATGGATTTTTACCTAAAAAAATCCAACGAGTTGCTGAAACTTGTTGAAAGGAAGGGAAGTGTGGAACTGGAGAAGTAACATTATCTAGCCAGTCTACCGATAGTAATAACATTTCCTATCTATTGTACCGATAATAATAGACTAATAGGGCTGAGTTGGTCGGGTTCATGTTCATGTGTGGATAGATTTGGTGAATAGAATAAGCTACGTAGATAAATGTATACATCTTTAAGAAATAAATTCTATCTAGTGTACTGCCTGATCTTTGATACCGTCAATCAACCCACTTGCTCACTCATCATTATCATAATGCTTCCAATTCACACCCATCTATCAATCTTATTTCCCTCAACACCCGAATACTTATCAAGCTTCAACCATTTTATTCCTTATTTTTCCTTACTTTCTCTCTCTGGGCTTATTACCCTAAAATCTCACCCATATCGCGCACACACGTATACCGCGCACCTCTTTTGTTTTTTTTAAAATCTAACACTCACCTATATCGCGCTCTCATTTAACTCCGCGCACCCTTTAAGAAACGATCTTCTTCACCTATATCCCGCGCGATATGGGTGAGATTTTAGACTATATGTGGCTTAAGTGGCAGGACGACTGGCAGAAAACTAACAGCTTTGTGAGTTTAGTTGTAGGTGTGAGAAACTTTACTTTTAAGGTGGATACTGTGGGTTGTTTTCAGGTTGAAAAAGCCACGTTATTTCATTGCGTCTATAGTTTTAAGGATGCATCAGAGTTTTACACAGATTTGGATGGAGTTTCATTAACATTGCCATTTTGTAAAGGAAAGATCCATCTTCTAATATCAGTAATATTGAAGCCGTTCCCTCTTTTTGTTTTTAGAATTCAAATTAAGGATTTGCAGTAAAAACCATTTTTGGAAGTAATTTTTGAGAGGAGTGGTGAAAGGGTTTAAAATATATTTCATTTCAACTACCGTATTTCTGGTTTAAATTCCCTTGGAGGTATTAAGGGTGAATGAAATCCGGAAGTACGGTATAAACTTTCCTCGTAATAATGACTTCTGTAGCAGTATAAAAATAGTGAGAAACTCTAGTCATATTTAGTTAACAACTATAAGCACGAATACTTCGCTCACCCTTACCTTTCCGCTCTTCACCAACGGAATACTGAAGATGTATAGCATCCGTTGCCTCGGGAAGGAAGTTGTCCCTATTGCAAACCCCAGACGACGTAGCAATAGCCAGTTATTCCATTATTATCATTCATACTTTGTCATCTTTATAGTTTTGTCTGATAGTTAAGTATTAAACGGTCTTTGGATAGAGATAGGCCCTGATTCTGTTATGATTCTGTGAGTAGAATGAACCTGTGGAAAGAACTTGGAGCTTGTTAGCTGGAGCCGAGTCTATGCTCGTCTGTCCTCTTGCTAGTCAACGTTATGTTACTTTCCTCTTACTGTCGTCGTCGGTTAGTTGGCATATGTAATATTAAAGCTGAGCTCCTAATCAGCAGCACTAAACTAACAGAAGTGGAAATAGTCGTGAAATCAGAAGTAGTAAGTAGTAGTAGTGGTAGTAGTTGTAGTAGTAGCAGTAGTAGTAGTGGTAGTGGTAGTAGTAGTAGTAGTAGTGGTAGTGGTAGTATCAGTAGCAGTAGTAGTAGTAGTAGTAGTAGTATGAGTGTGGTAGTAGTACTAGTAGTAGTAGTAGTATGAGTAGTAGAAGTAGTGGTAGTAGTAGGAGTAACTTTCCCTATGTAAACTATACAAACTAAACGAACTCTCAGCAGCCAGTACCAACTACTGTAGAATCGGTTGTGAAAGTTGGAGAAAGTTTGGCAAAGCGTGAGATTCGGTTTTGAGTCAGAGTAGATTTTACAATTTACTTTTCAGCAGCACACACACCCTACAATACCATCAACCCGATTCTAAGTCACTCAGGCCATCCAAAGTCGTATGCATACATCAAGAGAATATCGTTCCTAATAGAATGAACTAACATGAGCCAGCAGCAGTCCCATGTCCCATCCGCTCAAGTTATAAAAGGTGTGTTTTGAATTCCTTCAAAAACGACGACGAGCACGACGATCAGTTTAGCCCAGAAAGGAAATGTCTCGTGGATATAAAACCTAGACACAATTGAGTACAATTCTGAGAAAGCTCTAGTTCATCATCATCATCATCATCATCGTGAATGATCACATGCCGAAATATCTGAGCCAAGAAAGAGTACTAGAAACTAAACTAAACGAACTTTTACTTTACTTTTCTCCACTTTCACTGTCTTCTAGTAGAGAAGAGTTGGCTCAGAAAAGCTTAGAGAGTCAAAGGCAAGTATTAAAGTAAGGTTGAGTTCTGGAAGGTAGAGACTGTTTAGTCAGTTTCTATTTAGTTCTTGGAGATATTTTATTCTATTCCATATTCTGTTTTTGTATTATTTTCCGAATATTTTGTGAATATTCTTCACACACAGACCTTTGCTCTTAGCCTAGGCATGGCATGGTGTATGGCTTGTTGTTCTGTAGAAGAGCAGAGTAGTAGTGGGCTGCGGAGTAGTAAAATATGTTTTTGGTGGTGTTGGCGTGTGATGTTTTGTGGGAACGGAGGCAGCTGGTGTCAGTGTCAGTGCCAGTCTCGGATTAAAAATGTATCGGTTCCAGCCATCTCCAGCTAGCTTTATTTTCCCTACTATTCAAGTTTTTACTTTATTATGTTATTCAGGTCTGGATTGTCTAAATGGATAGATTGTTGTTGGACGACGAGGCTGAGACAAATCCGGCTTCTATTCCAATCCCAACCAAAGCTCTAGTAGGCCAACAAGCTTTTTCTTACGAAGAACCAACAGCCACTATTAGGATTTTAAAAGCAGAATTTAATATATTGTAAGGATAGGATAGATAGCTAGGTAGGTTCTAAGGTGGTGGGTAAAAGTGGCTGGTTAGGATGAACTAGCTCAACCGTTCCTTTTTCGGTTTAGTTTGGATGAAAAAAAATTCAATTCTGCTCTCGGGACGTGTACGGAATCAAAGAAACCGTAGGGAAAGAGCCGCATCGCATACATAGACTCCTCCAGCCACAACTTAATACACACTTAATATACCGGGTAGTAGGGGGAATAACGGGGTACGTATGTATATTGGTTGATGATGTGTAGGTAAGAAAAACAAAGTCTGAGGAGACTGAGACTTTGAGTGAGGAGTGGAAAAAACACTGAGAAAAATGCGAAATTGGTTTTGCAGAAGCCCAACCTTCTCCACTTGTATTTTATGTGGTTGATTGTGTATTGTATTTCCTCTTCTGTTCTTAGTCTAGAAGGGAATTAGAGCTAGGAATTTTCATTCGTCGTCAATAGGTTCCTTGATGGGCTTTACTGATGGTTTGTATAGTTTAGCATAGCGTGGATAATTCCGTTTCTTTCAATAAAAAAAATAAAAACCTAAGAAAGTGGTGGTAGTAGTAGATGGAAGTGTTTGTAAATGTTGTTTTGTATTCTGTTGTAGGATGCTGTGGTAGCTTGTAGTTGGTGTTGTTCGTGGCGGAGTTAATGAGGGAAGGAATGTGTCCAATTTCCTGAATAATTTACACGCAGAGGGTTAATAATTCACGGACTCGACGGAGTCAGTAGTCAACATTTACCAGTCACTATTCTTCAGTAGTCACTGGTTGATGATGGGATCGGGTCGAGGAGGAATGGTTTGAAGTTTTTAGCTTCGGTTGAGTTATTGATTTTGCCCGTATTCTTCAGCACATTTTTAGAAAAAGGAGTAGGAGCTTTGCTTGATGCCTTTTTTTTGGAGAAAATCACAGAGTTTTCCTTTATTTCCTGTCAATCAACAGGAAGAATATATAAAAAAAAAAGTGAGAAAATTTGTATAAACATGTTTTAGGAGTATTCAAGCTGGGAAAGGGTTGGTTGGTAGTTGTATTTGTCCCGTTATTTAAAGAATGAGTGGAAATTCTATGGAAGTCGAGGACGACGATGAGATTTAGGATAAAGAGAAAGCAGCAGGAGGAGACGGAGTGGAAGGAAGGAAGGCATTCTATGCTGGGGAACATGTTAAAATAATAAAAAATACGTGTAAAAATACGTGTAAAAGTACAAAAATAGCAGTAAATTGAGAAATAATGAGGTTTAAGAGTGGAATAGAATTGGTTATTACCTATTATTATATTATGATTGAGCAGGTTTGAAAGAAGTTGATGATAAAAGGACCGGCGGGTGGGCGACTGAGGATAAAATTTACAACGAACTGTTGACTCTTCGAAGGGAAAACGCAGACTGAGAGGGAACTGGGAAACTCTCGCCTTTTTCTACATCCGGTTGCTCCTTTTGGAACGAGGAAGGGAAGTGAGGAAAGGGATGAGAAAGTTAAAACTAAATTTAAATAGAGAAAGTCGGATTTTTTTGAGACGGGATTTACGGGATTTTTTTTATGAAATGGGCAGGAATAGGGACTTTTTGGAAGTGGATTTTAATTTTTTTTAAGGGAAGGGGAATACCGTATTTCCCGAAATAATAACTCTCCTTTAATTCCTCTCCTGGTATAGTGCCCCACTACCTTTGCATGTTAAAGTTTAAATTTGACATATTTTGTTCATGTTAATAGACTTCTTACTTTTTTCGGTCCCTTGGGCATTATTTTGGGTAATTTAGGTGGAAAAAGTCGTTTATTGGGGGGATCGTTTTGGATAAAATTTTAGTTTTCATGATTTTGTTTTTGTGAGTATTATTTTTATAATTTTTTGAGGTTATTTATTTATTAAAGGGTTTTTTAGAGATTGAAAATCTGCATGGAGAAAGTTGACATTTGTATTATTGGAATTATTATATCTATCTTTAATATTAAAAAACGTAATGAACTAAACATCGTGAATGGCATTAAAGTCTGAGTTAGTAAATTGTTTGTACGATGCGATGCTTGTCAAAATGTAGTTTAGTTACGGAAATGGAGTAGTTTTTACAAAAAGTCGTGAGGATAGAGTGCTAAATTGGTTACATTTATGAAAGAAGTGGATCGCTATTAAAATCCCACAAGTGGACCATGTCCTTGTTTCTTTTCTTAGGAACAATTTCAGACTATTTTGTCCGAGTTGTGGTGTTTAATGCGAGGACTTGTTATTATAATTGTAGTTAATATGCCATGTAAATACAATATTTATTTTTTAGCTAACTTACCTTACTTACCTTCTGCTTAACTAAATAGAATTTTAATAACTTGAACCCTTGAGGCATAATATCTCAAGTACAAAATAGGGAAAATGATATCGTTTTTATTTATTTTTATGGGTATTACAGAGTGTTGTGTACTTTTCAACTTGATGATTGCTCTGGTCATATTCTTAATTGGTCATGAATTAGTTCTGGAAGGGTGAATAAGTAGGTTATAATAGGTATGGTTTGATAGTGATATTATAGGAGTGCCGATACCAGTATAAAAATACGTCAATTCCATCACAAAGTTCCACTGTACTGTCCATAGCATTTTTAGAAGGATAGCTTTAAATCTAGAAAAACATTGTCAATCTGTACAGAATATTATTCTTTAGCTTTAGGGTTATCGAATCCATTTCCAATAAATCTTATTGTTTCTTCTTGTTTTACTGAGGTCACTGCATATACTGCAGCAATCAGTTTAAAACTTTAATACTCATGTGGCTCTCTTGTGAGTTAACTTGGATAAATTAATTGATTTTATTTAGCTATTTATTTATATAAGGTAAGGAGGTTCATGAAATTCTTTAAATGTGTAAGCGACTTCAGCAGCACCCAGTTGACCCTTTCTCTTATTGCATGTCAATATTCTTCATCTTAACAACTTCCAACGAACGGTATTGTACATTTGGGTCTCCTGGGGTCAATATATTAAATTTACAAATATATAAATTCCCATTATAGTATGGACTGTTTTTAATGTTTTAGCAGAGAATTTTTTATAGCCACTAAAGGAATATGAATCAGTTTTAATAACCTTTAGCTTATCAATCTAAATCACACTCAAGTTAAGATTTGGTAATTTATTTAACCTTTACCATATGCATAAGCACGAGTAATGACTCGGAGTTTTATTAGAATAGAGCTGAATCACATTATTAGTTATAAAACCATTAAAATACAATATTGTAAAGTAAACCCGTTTTAATTAGCTTTATTATCGGCAAGCCAATGATAAGATAAAGGCTATTCATATTTCTCCGATATAAATTCGATCGAAGGGATATACTCATATTGACTGTTATCTTCAGGGCAAGGGGTCATAACATTAAATTGTATTGTCTTGTATGATTTATCCAGAAACTAGCAGAGAATCGACTAAAGATACAAATTAATCTCTGGACGACCATGTATAAATTAATGAGGCTAAATCCACAGCTTAATAAGGAATTAATGTACATTTAGAGGAACGATTGTCCAAAAATCAAGGTGTTGTTTTATTGAAGTTATATTGAATTTCGAAGCGTGTACTCAGGGCCTGTAAAACTTAAATTTATGGAACATATTGAAGTCCGCATTTGCTTGGAAAAACCCCACATGCTTGTACATAACATGGAGATTGATTAAAAGTCATATGAACAAGAATCCATTAATGTGGAGTGGTTTGTTGAAGTTTGTATTCAAAGCAAACGACCGTATTTTGAATATTTCATTTGTAAATTAATAATTGCTCATTCGGATGACAAAACCAATACTCATAGCATAGCAATCCCTTTTAAAGGTTTTTGGAAACTTGCAAGATGAGTTTTAAAGATTTAAACATCCAGAAGTACGTTTTCCTAGTCTCTATGTGCCTTATGACAGGCTTCACACTTAATGTTGCGTATATTGACGAGGAAATTCATGGATATCATTTCCACACGTACTTTTTCCAAAATGATGTCAGTATTACTGAAGAGGCTATGCGTTTCCGGTGAGTTTACAAATAAATTATTTAATTTACGTTATTGAGAAAGAACTAGAAAGAAACTGAGAAATGTATTAACCATTTAAATCAGAAATGCAACCCAAGAGCGAATAGACAGTGGACTTTTAGCGGATTGTAGATTAAATCACGTAAATGACGGACCCCGTGGACCTCATCCTATTGGGAGCTACGAAACTTGCTGCAATAAAACCTCAGCATCTCAAGCTCTGTCGTGGTTTATGTTTAATCGTGGGAACTTATCCATCCTTCTTCACCCTTTGACCCGGTTAGAAGTCCTTGATCATTCTGAGAGGTCGATGTTCTTGGGGGAACGACTGCCCCTTGACCTATCCGTATTAAGTGAAGACTTGGAAGATCATGTTGACCTATGCTTGCCCTTACCCCTGCAGACCGAGGCTGACGGGTCAATTACTAGAAATAGTATCTTTATATTATTGATTTTGCAGTATTTAACTTTTCTTTTCTAGATTTAAGGATTGTCCGTCTAAATTGTGTGATAGGCTTACGGTTGCAATAAACTCAAATACAAATACATGACGCATTGTCGGATTCTGACATCTGATGGACAAGACTACCTTAAATTAGCAACCCCCAATTCCTATCAGTTAATGCACCTGAATCGTTGAAGAAACTCGGTTAGTACAGAGGTTATAGGGGTAGGTACATAAAATTGTGCAGTGCATAATTAATTATGCAAACAACAATAGACACGTTGTTCCTTTACTTATCGATAATAGTCCCAAGCCTTAGGCTGGCTCCAGAAAACGTCTAATATCTCGTTCTATTTAATCCTAAATTTTTATTTTTTTCATTCATATTTGCAGTCAATTCCAATACTTTGCTTCATATATTTTATTACTATCCCTTTTACTAAAATCCAGCCTGAGTAGGTATCTGTCAACTTTTTGTAATTAAAACGCTGACGGATGTTGACGAAAGTAGTGTCAAACTGTTTGAATTCGTGTCCTTA
>JAQFZX010001536.1:0-28251 GCA_034682405.1 Hydroisotoma schaefferi | reverse complement strand
ATGTTCATTCTCTAAAATAGTTCCTTAATTGAATTACAAAAAACATTTTAAAGTTTAGTAAAAAAAACGCATTCTCTGATTTTGCTAATCATAAATTAATTCGAAATTTGTATGGTAAAAAAACCCTTCTCAAAATTCGTTTAGGCATTGCTCTTTTAAAACGGTTAAACATCCTTTGAGAAAGTTAACTTTCAATATCTCATTAAAAAAGCTTCAATTTAAGGGATGGGAATTTTTTCCCCATGGGGAATTATTTCGGGGTGGGGAATTATTACTTCACATGGCCCGGACCCCATGGGAAATTATACCGGAGGTGGGGGGAATTATTTCGGGGGGAGGGAGAAATTAAATCGGGAAATACGGTACATAGGTTCCTCTATGTTAACTAAAGTAATAGATCGTAGGCATTGTGACAGTTCGTTTCGTGGATGTGGATGCATGTCTAGTTGACCTAGGAGTTAGAGATATTTCATTAAAAAAATGACTGAGGGAAGTAAAAGTGTGGGGGATGAACGGTTGACACAGCAGGAAAAAAACTGTTCGTCTTCAACTTTCACAGACAGACTCAATCTTATTATTACTTCTAGCTGAGCCTCCAAATCATTTCTGCTTTCATATTAAAACGACTTATATTTCATACAACCAGCTTTAACATAGTTGAAAATAAAATACATTATTCTTACAATATCTATGACCAAAATTAAATATTAATATAAAATATTTTTTCCATCTTCAGATTCACAGTTCACGGTCACGGTCGACTATAAAGAGGATCATATAATGATGATATTATGATGCCATGCAAGTTTTTGAGTGTATATATGCACATTAGATATGTATAATGCATATACAAAAATATTCGAACGATGGATAAAAAATAAAGCTTCATGAATGTGTGTAAAAGTCGTTGAACAACTGAGTTTCCCCTTTTTCATCAATTTCATCAAAGTCCACTGAAATAAAGTAATAGCTCGTCCTCGGTTTCAATCCAGCCAGTCGCTTCCTTTTCCCTATTACAATTTTTTGATGAATTAAGACTGAAGTCTTACGTTTTAGTACTTTTCTCGATTTAATATCCGACTATTTTTATTACAACTAATATAGTCATAGTTAGCATTTTTCGTTTAAGCATGAGTTCCGTTTAAATTGCAGTCTAATGCTTTGGAGAAATTATTAAAATCTAAATAAATACTCATATGCATTGCTCTGGTGCCCTTTTAAATGATATGCAACTCTTTTTCGTGCTCAGATAACGGCTAACTTATTGTTTTATTTTATCGGACATTTTATTGCGCTCTGTAGTATTGCTCAGTCAGTGAATTTGTAGGTATACTTGCGGAAATAAGCATACGAATTTTACTCCGTTCTTCAACTTTTGACTGTAAATTGAATATTTACCATTTCGAATTTTGCCGAACATTTCAGTTTCATGGTTAAGAAGTAAACGTAATTTTTTATCGTGTCAAAGCAAATCTGAAGGTTTTAATCTAATCTAAAACTGGTTCATATTTGAATCCCCTGAGTATATGTCGTATTGTTTGCTGCTTACAAGGTAAAGGGGTTATAGTAGCAGCAGTAGTAAAAGTGCATCCACGATAAAATAATTTCTTCCATCCGATTTAAATTTCCATGGACAATTTAATAGAGGAGAAACAGTAAAATAAAAACATGGAAAATCTCAACCAACGGACCGACTGATTGTGCCACAACAGCACAGCAATAGGACAAGCTGACTTGGCAATTTATCCTGAGCTTTTATGGGGATTTTTATGCACTACGATGTTTTACAAGGATACTCACAACTCTTTACTCGTACGATACTCGTTCATCGTTGGTACAATGAAAAAATCCGTGTAATGTACACATAAAGTGGACAAGTAAGTTAGTAAAACGTACGATGCTTTATCTCTATGATATGGGAAATGGCATTAGATACTTGGAAATGGAATTCTTTATTGCTACTACAACTTACATCAATCCATTGAAGTGCATTAATACATGGGAAGGCTTTCTTTATGCTCCAGGCCTTTAATACGCTACCAGAAAATAAATGAAACTTACAACTGGTTGATCAATTACTGCAAGTGGAATTAGAGCAATTTCAATTTAATTTCAAGAGTGGATATATTACGTATAGAAGGAAGATGGGAAACCAGCAAGCAGGAGTACTTTAAGCACAACCAAAACTAATAAAGGTTTAGAAGTACGGCTACGGGTAATGAGTTAGAAATCACTGTATCTACATTTTTTACAGTGACACATGTTAACCATCGCGTATTTATACTTACTACTAGAACATAAAACTCATAAGTACTTCATACTTGTGTATTCCGTTCAAGGGATCAAAGGATTCGAAAGTTGGCTACTTATAAAGCTGAATACATTCAGTAGCTGGGAATAAGTACTGAATTGAATGTTGGATGACAATGATTGGATTGCAATGATGCATTGATGGAAAAAAGACTTTGAAAAAGGATGCTGGGCCATTAGAGCTCACTAGCGCGGTGTAGTATGGATGATGCCTTCAAAACTAACTAAACTGTCCTGCCTGATGATGATTATTATGAGCAGAAGGATGGAAAGTTTTTACAGAGAGTTTGAACCCAGTAGGTATTTTTACACCCTCAGATAAATTAATAAGGAAAAATATGATTGGTAAATGGGGTCATGGGACCGAACCATTTGGCCATAATGGGACCATTCGACTGACAACGATTTCTCGAGTGATGATGAAATGTAACAATTTAGAGTGCAATTTCATTCAACTGATGACAATCTCATCTCTCCTTCCTCATAAAAATCCATCGTCGTCCAAGTTGTCGTTCTACGTATGTCAACGGATTTCCTACCAGCATATCATCATCACTTCATCGCATCTCCCGTCGTAAGTTGTAATAGTAAGCTGCTAGTAGGCAATTATTTTTTGTCCGGATTCAACCCCCTATTCACCACCACGCATTAGAATTATAATTTTTTCCCAACTGAACAATAGGGTGGAGTAGTTTGATGTTCAATGTGGTGTGTGCTGGGCGTAAGTTCTTTGTCTGTCTTTTGGACCCGGGTGTTGACACCCTGCTGAGTTTTCTCACCGCGCCGCGGTCAATGAAATCCATCCATTGATTATTATTACTTCGGGAGCTAGGGAAAAATTATTTACACTATTACATATCCTATCAACAACTTGTAATATATTGCCCTACCCTCCTCGTTACAG
Organism: Hydroisotoma schaefferi; assembly: GCA_034682405.1. NCBI lineage: Eukaryota > Metazoa > Arthropoda > Collembola > Entomobryomorpha > Isotomidae > Hydroisotoma > Hydroisotoma schaefferi. Next base: position 25,037 of record JAQFZX010001536.1, on the reverse strand, counting down.
TTGCTGATGCTACTGGCTTTGCATATTTAATGTCTTGCATGCTTAACATACCAACCAAGCAACCATGGACAAATAGAAGTAACAAGCAACTAGTAAGTGGTAGTTTTATTTCTGCTCATCCCAATCCTTTAAGTTTGAAAATGTATTTAGGATTTTGGTTATTCTACGCTTGAGTTCTGAAATTTTCCCATCATTTCTTCCGCTTTGGGCTTTAGTTTGTTGTAACATTGTAGTAGGATCCATTCCTTGTTTTAAATACGATATCTTTTCCATACAAACTGTTACTTGACCTTAATCTCTCGAGAAAATATTCAAACAAGGAACCAAGAGAAAGATGTCTATTAATTTAAGAATTATATCAGTAAACTTGAACACTTTTACGATAAAAATATGCCATTAATAGCCATTTTGTCAAATCAGTAAATTGCTGAAGCAAGATTTTATACGCATAGCTGAAGCAGTATATAAAATATAGGTAACAGGCCATAGAATGATATTCAAGCAGGCTCCCTTATTCGCTCTATTCATTGATGATACTAGGATTAAAAGTACGGATGCTAATGGCTTATAGTTGACTATGACTAAAACTTTGTAGAGGTTGGGGTTTACTGATCGGTTTTTAACTCTTTTTCACTCCAGAGGTTAAACTCTTTACGACAGGAACACATCTTACTAATTGGCCTTAAAAACCTTCCTTCCTTGCTTTGCTTTTTGTATAACGAATAAATTATACCAACATAACATTCCTAACTTAAGTAGCAAAAGATTCTAATAGTTCTGTGTATGGGTTATTCTATGCTTATATCGTTGCGTGGCATTCATAAGGTTGGTTCTGGTTGCTCGGCAGGCTGTGTGATAAGTCGTAGTTTATGAGATTTGTTTTTTATGAAGATTTATACTTTTAATTCCTACACCCAGTCTTGGTAAATTAGTAATGTATCTATGTCATTTTCAAAGCTTTTCGAACATCCTAAACGAAGTATACCAGCCTTATTGGTGGAACCCGCAGTACTAAACACAGAGGCAGTGAAGAAGTAGCTGCATTCATTTTCAGATGTGAATTTACACTAATGAGCCTTTTTGAGTTTTGAAAAAAATCTCTAAAATCAAGAATGATGAGGACAGCTCAGAAATGCATTTAGCTTATGAATTACATCTGGTGTGGATTGAAAATCCGAATGTATGTGTTTAATGATGAAAGACTTCACACCACACAATGGCAAGAGTAGCAGCAGAGATTGATCATTCGTTACCTATTTATATCTACGGTGACTGTTCAGTCACAGATGAAGAATACCGTATTGAATATAAACTACAATTATCTACTACAATGTACATTGTACTGTTCTGTACTTAAAACAACAATGACGGAGTTATTATATGTTCTCATACCTCTTTGGCTCAAAGTTCTGAACGCAAAGGTCACAAAAGTTGCTGTCATATTAAAGTTTTTCAACCCGAATCTTCATTAGAATCTTAGAACACTTTTAAAAATGGCAAACAAGGAGGAATCTTCAGTTTCGTTTTGGTTAGCTGCTATTGAGCGTAAATCTTCAATGAAATAAAATAGCAATGGTACAAAATGGAGAGTTTCCGTTAACCATAGAAGGATTGGCTGAATGACTGCCGTTCTACCTAAATATTCAATTTTCAAATCTGTTTCATTGAGCTAGAACCGATGAGCCGCCCCTAACCCGCTTAAGCATGGGGGTAGTAAAGTAAGGATAGATTTTTATCCCGAGTAATGAATGGGTGATCCATCATAGCGGATGTCAACCAAGTCCCATTCTGTGAAATATTTTTGAGATCAAATTTTATTAAAATTGCATCCACTCCCATCCATATTCATCTCTTCGCACTCTCTCTGATTTAATTGACAGTTTTCTTACTACTAATGCAATATAAAAGCAATTTATGATTCCCTATCGAAAATATACACCAAAAATAGGAAATAAGTAGCTGTTAGCTGGGCTAAGAATACTCGACCGGAAAGCATAAAACTGAACCTCTTGCTATAGGCCAGGCTAATAATATCCGAGGGGGAAATACCATTCAAGTCAGTCTAGAAATATTGTCGATTTCCATCTTTCCATCCCACTTTTGTCACCTGGGCATCCCTTCCCGTATTAAAAATACAGATAACCAGATACATACTACGTAGATAAAAGCTGCTGGATAACTACGCTGCAGTATGCGGATGTCGTATAGTCGTATTCGTAATCTTATACAAACTTTGTACACTATTCCATGGAACAGTACAAAACACACATTCACACACACACACATGAAATAAATAAATAATGGATTTTATGGAATTTTCGAGGGTTGCACGCAAAACAGTCTCTCAACTTTCTGTATACTGAGCTATTATATTTCTTCACTGCCATTGAACTGCCAGATAGGACAATAAGGGAGAAAGCCAAGGAAAAGAAATCTTTTCTTGCTTTCTTTTTTTGAGGAATTACAAATAAAATATTAATAGGATTGCATGTAGGGGAAAATCTCCCAAGATAGGGATTTTATTCTAGAAGATATTAGCATTGGGCTTACTTTGGATACGCCAGTTTGTATTTTCTACAGCTTAAATAAAACAAACTTAAAATAACTGAGGATATGTACAGGTTTGTAGATGATACCCAAGGTAATGATAAAATGCTTAAGATGATATAATGCGTGGGTATATGAGACGAAAGCTAAAGTGTAAATAAAGAAGGGTTTGTCTTTGCTAAGAAAGTTAAAATCCTTTGCAGTCGAGACTCAAATTCCGCCCGAATGAAATCGGATTAAAGGTTGAAAATGAGAAAGGGGCCGGCTTTCTCTGATTTGATCCGGATAATTTTCAAGATTACTCGACAAAGTTCATGAATATTTCACTCGTCCTTTGAGCTCTTTCCTATTGTAGTGTTTAGGTAGGTAAGGTAGAAAGGGTGTGAGTGAATCTTTCACGGGATAGTTTGTTTTCATCTAAATAAAGACAATACAAAAGAGGAAGATAATGCGGCCTAGAGGTACAGAACCGTAGAAGATGTTGGATTAAGTCGCAACACTAAAGAGCTTCTAGTCTTAGTCTTTAATTTCTCTGAGACAAAGAGGGAAAGATGTAACTGAGAATCGTTTGGCCGTCTTTAACTTTGATCCATCTTGACATACTCTTAGCTAAGCTTATTTACAGAGCTGAGAAGGGGACCACTACTCTTCAATTCAATGGGCTTTTATTTATGGATGAAGTTAAAAGGACAAGAATAAGATCGACGATAAAAACCTTATGAACTTCATAATTTTGATTTTAGCTTCATGGTGTTACGAAGCAAAAGCAAGTAGCGAATGCTGAGGTTTATACTTGAGGTAGTAGTAGAAGTGCATCAATGTCAGCTCATCACGTCAGACTTTAATTTTCGTATTATGAAGTTAGTAAAGTAAATAGGGTAAATTCAATTGGCTGGATGATAACGTTAGTTTAGTAAGCTCTCAGTATAAATGTCTGAGTTAGAGCGAGTCAGCTAATACTTTCCTGCACAAAATAACTGACAAAGGCAGAGTGGTCTGCCTTCTTGGTCAATATTATTCCTGTGAGGTTATGAATTGAATCCATCTTTTGAATATTATTTCATTCTCTCCTCGGGATATTTATTCAACTGGATATTGAAACTTCTCACCCTCTCATCACCATCAAGTTGTCATGTAGATTCCCTTATAGTTTCCGCTCTATTCCCTGACACAATCCTCTAAATTTCATCAATCCAAAATCCACCTGCCTACTTATCCTACACGTTTGGCCTTGTCCCATCCTCCCTGCCTTTTACTTGCCTTCAATAATGAAACCTTTTTCCATCCATTATGTCCTTTTATAATATTTTCACACCGTCATTAGGCGATACTTCCCCTTTGTATTCGTGGAAAATTCTTATTGTGAGTGAAAACTATTGATGATGATTATAGCCATACGTATGCACACAGAAACATAGAGTGATGATGACTAGACGGGTTTGACTTGCCCTATTTCATCCAGTTCATACTTCTTATATTTAGTGGATAGCGTTATTTTCTCTTTACAAATCATCAAGTACAAAACTACCCTACCTATGTGTGGTTTCGTGATCATTTCTTTGTAGTTGGTGATGTTAAAAAATATCGTAGAGTTACAGACATTCGCAGATAAGAAATTCATCCGTTAAAAATAAGTTTACCAATAGCAATCAATATCAAGATAGTGTAGTACTGGTTCAACAGAAATATCTAATCTGTAATTAAACAGCTTAAATTTTGTCTCTTGGAATGAAAAATAAGGGCATAAGAGATTCCCATTACTTATTAGGTAAACTAGACACACTAATTAGAAAATTCCCTTTCCTACTAAAGATAATTAATCTTTTGAACTTCTTTGAGCTTTGATCCTGCAAAACTTTGATCAATGATCATGCATCCTACTCATCAGAAATTAAAGCCAATTTGATCTTTTCTCTAACTAAGTTTTCCACTAAGATAAAAATATTCTACGAGAGTAAAAACTTTGGAGGAAACAGGATGTGTATTTTATACCAAAATGAAATCCATATTTTCAATAAAGTTCCAAAATGGTATGTCTGCCGGAAAGAAGAGAGAAAGAAAGGGGCTCTGTGATTATAGATTGACTAGGAATTTGAATGGCAAGGAAAGATATTAGTTCTGTTGGGTCGGACACAGTGACCACAACAAAGGGGCTCTTAAGGCCACACAATGGCTCTCCACTTATCTTCATGTCAGCTTTCAACCAGATTCACGATTCAATCACTCACTCTCTCATCTTACTATTATATTACTTCCGAAGTTTACAACAACTACTGCGACCACCGTACCACTGTTCCACTGCTACTGATCCTGCTTCTGCTACTAGATATTTCATCACATTTTAAAACCAAGGCTCTCTATCCAACCTATCTCAGGGTTTGCTGGGCAATTTTGGCCTACAAATGTGACCTTTACTGACGTTAATGATTTAAAAAGTATCTGGGACCAGCATAATCACAACCAAAATGAAACTAAGGTTAGCATTAAACGTGCACCTAAAGATGGGATCTCTCCTTTGCTCGTTCTTAAAACCTGAACAGTATTACAGTAAAATAACCCCTAGAGAAGGTGAAACCCTTGTCTTACCCAAAAATATTCTGTAGCATTTTCTTGAAATAAGCAGGGTGGTCTGTGTTTTCAGTCGAAAGAAGTCCAAGTCCGTAACCCATCCAATAGTGGGTCGGTGGTTGTGTGCCCTTTAAAGCCCCTGCATTGCATCCATCACTCACTTTATTCAAGTGGAATTGTCCCTGTCCGCTAGCAAGGCCTATGTCAAAGTCTATGTAAAATCTCGTTGACTTGCAAGCTCTGAAGTGAAAAATTCAACCATGGATTTTTCAAGTCAAGCAGTTTCTACACCTTAACAAAGCAACGATTGGCTTAGACCTAAAAGACGCCCTTATGATTCCTTCTATTGATTCGTTCATAATGCTTGAATAATGTCATATTAAAGGCAGCATCAGAACCAGAAGCCAGATAGGTTTTGAGCATAGCAAGTACGGAGCTGCCTGTCTTGTCTAGTCTTACCAGGGTTTTCTTATCAAGGGGAAAGAAAGTGTCGAAGAAAGTTAAGATTGGCTGGTTAGTAATCGTCTTATCCTCCGCATATTAATTAATAGGAGTAGAAAGCTAATTCCTTTCTAATTAGAAACTTGAGCCCTCATCACCCGACGAGGTAAGTTTTCAAGTTTTTAGAGCAAATTCGTCCTCTTTCTTCTGTTTGCCTTCCTCAGGAAGCTTTTACTTCAGAATTAAAATAAGAACTTTGTTGAAAAAAAGTTTTAATACATTACCAATCAGCCTAGGACAAATTAGTAAAGTAGCGTTGGTGAGAAGGTAGCTATGAAGGGGTACCGTATTTCCGGAAATTACTCCCCCCCTGAAATAGCGCCCCCCCGGAATAACTCCCCCCTACCTTTCCATGTTAAAAATTTGAATTCGACATATCTTGCCCATGTTAAAAGTTTTTTCAATTTTTCCTTTGAAACAATAACTCCCCAGGGGAGTAATTTCCGGAAATACGGTATGTGTGGTAACTGTCCGTTGAGTTTAAGTAGATGTAGAGTTCTCCCAAGCTAACATCACTTGTCTACTTTGTCCTTTCCCAGCATTGATTGAGCCGCTCTCTCACTCTTCAAAACAAGTAAAAGCAAAACTAAAGATTTTGTAGACTGTCTTGCCATTTCGTGCTTTTAAATCGAATGATGTTTCAGCTAACTGTAATAAGGATATTAAATTAAAATCTTTAGAGCCTTTCGTAACCTTTGTTAATTACTTTTACTGTCAAATTTCAGAAGGTCAAATAAAGGTAAATCTTCACCATATCCTTGATTTATTAACCTTGTTTCTCTGAATCCCTAGCGTTGAAGTGTTTGGCCTTTTCGATTGCCTTACTAAAGAGAAAATGTTGAAACATTGACATTTTGGTATATTTATTACTTCATAATCCCTACAAACTACGTAGTACAACTACAAACTACAAAAGGCTATCTTATTCCGACCCTCTTATCTCCTAACATATTCATATTTAGGTCGAATTCTGGAATGTCAACTTTTTGGCAAAAACACTTGAGCTTCCTCGATGTCAACTTGATATCCTCTTGTAACAGCCTTTCTCGTACTTTTCCTATTTCCAACAAAAGTAATGGAAATGAAACATCTTGCTCTTCGTGTGCTCTTATTGTATAATACCTCCTATCTGCCATTCAATGCATGCATATACTTTTCCATCCCATCAAATGAGCTATAAGAACTAATAAATGTATGCAAGTGAGTAAAGTTTTTCATTTGTATTTTGAATGGAATAACTTTTCTAAAAGTAACAAAAGGACGGGAAATTGTTCAAAGTGGATGGATCCATCAACATCAACTCAACCCTAAGCATAGGGCATAACGAATTCAACATTCAAGAAGAAAAGGATACTAAAGTAAAGCTTATTCTTATTTGAGGGATACATTCTCTGTACATCGTCCACAACCATACATAGGTAAACTCTCTACAGAATTTTTGTACAGGATTTAATACTTGAATATTATTATATATTCATCCAGCATTATTATTACTACCCTGCATTACCCTACCTACAAGTGTTTAAGGATTTTAATTCGCAGAGAATAATGCTCCGCTTTGCTTGTCTAGCTGGGAGGGTTGTTTAAAACGAGTGAGTCATCTAATTTCACGGGGGATGAGCCCAATTCTTAGAGGAATATTATGAGTTCCTATTATTTTCAAAGATGATCGTCACCAACGAACAACGAACTAGGCGAAGGGAACTATAGTCAGTGGTAAAGTAAAGTGTAGGGAAAGCTGACTGAGTAAGATTATTACCGTGGTTTTGTAAGCGGAACATAAGAGAATGAATGATTCGATGAATCTGCTGCTCTGAATAATTCGACTCTGTTAAAGCTAGCTATGACTTAAGCTTTTAGTTGGATATCCTTTACTGAATTGAAGCAAGCCCCGTTACGAACTAATATGCGTTCAAGTAAATTGTCCATCTATCTCTTTGGTGACTTTTGGTGACAAATCATTAAACTGCAGACAAATGAGATTGCATTATGTGATGAGCCCAGCACTTTTATCTCCCTGCTCAAATTATCCCAATAATTACTACTCGTATCCACACCCTGGATAATAATACTAAGTACATTGTAGGAAGTTTTCACGTACATTTATGGTGGATGGAACACCCTCCTTATGCATTTTGGGTTGGCTTTGTAATGGCTTTTATTCACTTTAACCCTCCCGTGAGTACTTAAGAGTTTACAACTGTCCTGTTAGTGTACTTTTTTCGTGCATTCATTTTTTAAAACCTGGCATTTTGACTTAAAGTTGATGATTTGAAACTTTATATAATCCAGTGATTTCTAAATGATATCATTGGTTGGCTGCTGGATGTTTACTTTCTTTATAAAACATCGGTAGGAAAAAGAAGTGAATTTAGAATCAGTTTTTCTAATCATGATGTTAATTACAACCAAGAAACATATTTCATCAGAGGATGAGTAAATGTTCCGATTTTTCACGCATAACATTTGACATGATCGGAAACTCGTAGAACAATGTAATTGAGGAGCAGGATAAATTGGCAATACTACTAGCAATACGGGAGGAGGGGGAATACTATCTAGATAGTTGTGGGCAATTATTTAACTTGTCCTCGTATTCGTCAATTCTTTAGTTGTGGAAAATAAGTAAGTACTAGCACTAATAGTACATAGTACAAGCTGGTTTCAGAGTGGATGAAGGCAATCAGTTAATGGTAGTAGCTCATTAGAAGTTACTTTTGCCAGATCTTTGTGAATAGAGTTGGTTGTTGGGTTCCTGGTTGTCGGAGCAATTTGTGGACTGAGGGAGAAAGTGATTCCTTTGTGGCTATGGAATAAGAAACGTCAACTTGGCAGGGGGTTGTCTAATGAGCCAACTTTCCTCGACAACAAAATCGACAACTGGACATGACTCTCATTGTCATTGTCACTGGATGAATCTCTGCTTGGAATCCTAAACTACTGAACCTGTTGTCACTCAGGCTCTGAACACGGAAGCCAAAGCAGTTATCCCATCACATACTACATACTATTCCTAAAACTCGTCCTAAAACTACGGCAACCATGCAAGTCACAAAACTTAGTCTTGCTTGAACAGAACAGCACGCGATACTTTCCTATAAAAAAAATCAACCACAACTTTAGCTAACGAGGCAAGTACAATAATAATAGGTCAAATGCCAAATCATGTTCTGGTCCACCCCGTTCTTCGTTCGTGGTGCTAAGTCAAGTCATGAATAAATGGTTATTCGACAACTTTAGATGTTTTAATTAGAAAACCTTGCTTAGCTTTTTCTCCAGCAAGTAGCCATTGGTGAACGCCACCTTACTTTTTACCTTTCGAAGAGCCCTTCTACAATTATACTGCATGAACATGATCGTTTTCAACATACCATATATTTCCGAAATGAATCCAGGGCTAATGCTGAATTATGGGGTTTGAGGCTAAGTTTAACATTTAATCAAATAGGGTGACTAATAATATAAATGGCTACTTTTATAGGGAGATTGTAATAAGAAAATTTACAGTTAGTTACCCATTATTTAATACATATATTTCTTGTCTAATAAAAAAAACTTCCATCTGTGAATTGCAACTTTGCACCATTCTAGTGACTAAATAAGTCTTTTCGATTCTAAATAAAGACAGTATGTGATATATCTAGTTATTATTATTATTGTTAATTACTTTCCTCAATAAGAACCCGTCTGCAAAATCAAACGGTCCTCGATTATCGACTTTGTTCCCTACATGGAATAAGTGAATTATAACGTAAAGAAGGCACAATAGTTTGCAGGCAATAAGTAACAGCAAGCAACATGCGTCCTCTTTTATGCTCTATTTGCCACCACTACTGAGTCACGGTGCGGTGGATCTTCCTCTAATGAACTCAATTGTTCCTAAACTTTAATTTCAATCCCTCGTCTTCACAATAATTAGCCACCCTCATAGCACCATCAACCATTTAAGAAAGAATATTGGACAGATATCAGTCCAGCAGTTCAGGGTTGCTTTGTGTAAGTGTAAAGTCCCCTTCAAGCTACATGCATTACTTTAAGTTGCTTGTGCCCAATTGAAGATCACTTGTTGTAGAGTGAAAGTGTATGTAAGTCAGTACTTGACAATCAAAGGAAACGTTTAGCTGTGAAGGAACTCTCCAAAAGATAACTTCCAGATAAGTATTCAATACTCTGGGAACAGCACAATGCTTTGGTCATCTTTTCAATTCAAGGTGATGACTCAACACTTTCATTCTGTCCAATGCATCGCATTGCAATTGCAGCTGTGTCTGTCTCTCAAATCAACCTTTGACTTCACTTTTATCATTTCTGTTGAGCTCTGTCAGTCAGTAAATGACGGTTTGGATTTTAGTATTTGGTGGTTATAATATTGAGAAACTCTTGAACGAAATGGAATGTACAAATTGATAAGTTACATAGAACACAACTTATTATTCAGATTGTATAAGGTTAAGGATGGGGCTGGAAATGATGATGAGTAAGAAGGGGAATTAATTCTCTTGTCTATCTTCTTCGGGTGGTCATAAATTACGACTTTGATAAAACTATCTCATATGCAATTTACATTTTATACGCTTTTTAATCCCTGTACTTTTAGTTCATTCATTTTGCATTTGGTTTGCTAATAAATTTCACAGATTCGTTATTTCTTTAATTGTGCATAAAAAATTATGTCAGTAATTCATTCTACGTGACACTACTTAACATAATTTATGCATGTATATTTTCAAGATGTGCGTTGCACAAAGTTTCAGCCTATCTATATACTGGATGTTGTTTTTCATTTTTTAAAGCATGGGCAAGCGAAATGAACGTTTTTTAACCTTTAAGTCAAATTAATAAAAGTGGTTGAAAGAATTGCATAATTGTCTGATGCGCATTAGCGCAATGGAATAAAACCACATTTGATTGCATAAAAGGTTAAAGTGAGTCACAGCCCTTGCCTCGGCAGCACTACATTATATAAATATATATTTATATAAATCGTTAGCATCATATCAGAGTAGGCTACCTTAACTATCATTTCGAATTACCTAATTATAAAACAACTATAAAGTCCCGTCCATCCATTATAGAGGAACAGTACAGTAATAATAGTTTTCACTAATGCTAAGCTTTTTTTAAACCCCGTCAGACAATTCAAGTGTTGCACAAAAAAGGACGTGAGGAAAGAAGGATAAGTGTAATTACATCTTCAAAAGTATAATTATTACTTGAAGTTAAAACAACTTCTGCTGCTGCCAGTTTCCAGCATGTTTTTCAGGACATGGAATGTTTCTCCTGATTGATTTCCCAACTCCATGACACTTGCCTCCAACTTAAATCCTACCAAGGCCCATACTAAAACTCCTGAAGTATAGAACTAATTAAGCACTTTTCTTGTTTTTAAAAATAAACCAGAAAACCCTACCTGCAATTAAAAATGATGAAACCGATGCAATGTTGCTTTTTAATGAATGCATACACAATTTATGTATGATACGATTAGGATTCGTAACAGTAGGATTGCATCTTAATCACCGAGATTTGGGCTTTTTTATTTAATTGTTTTCGTCCGAAATAAAACTAACAATCCTTAAGAAAGAATTATAGACTAGTAGCTCCGTCTTAATAATGAAAGGAGCAAGAAAAAAAGATAGGTAAGGAAAAGGTACCAAGATTTTGTTAAGGGTATCGGATTGCAATGCATTAAAGTGAAGTTTGATTGGATTTTGTGAGTCAGGCAATGCCAATGCCAGCGTTGGTTGAGTTCATCTAGCAGAATAGGAGCGTTACGTTAGCATGGCTGTTACTGGGATGGGATGAGGGCAATTAGACTGCATTTAATAGAGGTACAGATAATGAGAGAAGATGTTGAGTAATTGAGGGTGATTATCCCCGTGGTTTCTCCAGACAACAATGCCTCATCAAGCCGGCCATTCACTCCAGAATCCCCACAGACTCCGACCAAAAGCAACAGCAGCAAAGCCTTTATTCCAGGTGTCACACTTTATATCCATCCACCAATCCGGGAATGCAATTGCGGATGACGGATGGAACACACAATTGAAACAATATTATAAAGAAAAAAAAACAACAATACTAGCTCAAGTATAGAGTCCCCACTAGTGGACACTATAAGTAAAGAAAATCAAATTAGTTTTGATTTTACTTAACATGGGGGACGCTAAGCTGTTGTGTACTAAAGCGGTTTTAATTGACGAAAAATGCGTACTTTTATCAAGATTATAACTTTATTTCTGACATTCAAATGTAAACATAGAGAAGGGATTAAACGAAGGATTTAAAACGGTCCTTTTGATACATTGATAGTAAATAGGAGTATGCAATTTTTAGGCTAAATTTTTGTTTCAGCAACAATTGCCTACAGCAGCCCACCTAGATCATAGGTTCTAGATCCCTTTAATAAATATCTTAGACATGCTAAAAGTTGTATCAGTGAGGTTCATCTGCCCCAAGGATAAAGATAAACTGTCCATACCGAATTCGTTTTTATGGAAAATTGCAAATTGTCTTACTGATATCACCTTCGGAATGATTTTTCAGGGTGGTGACCTACAACGAGTTTTTGTTAGTTCTTTACTAAGTTTGAATTCTTTCTAGGGCTCTACAAAAGGCGGTGGGTATTTGGTTGGAGACTTTATAGACACTTATTTATTTCAAAGATTTCCCACATTAGATAGGAACCGAGACAGATAATGTTCTTATCTACAAGGAACAAAGTCCGTATATAAGTATAGAAAAGGAGATGTATTAATGCAATGCACCTCTATCTTTATAAAGGATTGGATTTTATTTATACTCACAGGAGGATGAGCTAGAGAATGGGAATCCGTGAAGGTGGAATAAATGGAATAGAATGGGCAGACTTGGACAGGTATTCAATCAGGGGGGCATTGTCACAGAAAATTGTGTGTCAAACCCAATGACTGTGGCTAACTTACACTCTCGCTCTATCCGCTTTTGCTTTTTCCATTCCACATAATATAATTCCCAACTGTATGCGTCCTTGTCTTAATAGACATCACACTATCCAGTAACTACCTAACTTACAGCTAAGCTCTATAATAGCTACATCCTGTAGCACAACTAAAGATTAAGATGCTCGCGTAACAAAAATGTAAAACGCTTCTAGCATAGCAGTGGAAACAAAATTTTTAGCGAACAGCGATTTTGGAGTGCTTTCTAATATGTGAATTTAAAGAGAAACGAATAAAAAATATTAAATCCAATCTCCCAAGAATGTATCACTTTTCCAGATCACTCAGATTTATTCTAGATCAGCAGAACCCTCTCCACCCTTATTGCGAATTTCTTTGTCACTAGACTTTGTTGTTATATCATAAATGTAAAATGTACATCGAACGCCTGCTCCTGCTCTATACATACAAGGAATACGGTAAGTAGATACTGGGAAGATTTTATCACCAACTAACTACAACTTTTCGATACACCCGGAATGTATGATGGGGGTCTTAAGAATGGAATAGGATTACTCCATCTCCCAAAGGTAAAAGTGGTTGCCACACTGAGTTAGAGGGTGTTGGAGTTTTTATCGGTGCATTGGGCTGACATGTTTCTATCCGAAATTCAGATCAGTTTTCCTATTCCCAGTCCAATTGTATTTGACACTATCTAGCCCGTAGAATGTGCAATGCGGCGTGGTCGAGTGGTTCTAGACGATACCTAGACTGCACAGGAACTTCCTGTTGTGGATGAAGAAAGTACGTTGTAAAGTATAAGTGAAGTATATTCCGGAAAGATAAGTACAAGGAATGGTGTACAAGAGTATTTCTCTCCAGAGGATGGATCGGCAGTGAGATCAGAATCAATGAGAGAAAAGACTTGGGACAAAAAACATCTTTATTTTACCATCTCTTTTACTCTCTGATCTGAACTACACATCATTTGATATCCTTAAACTCAATTATCTCCCTGAAACTAGAGTACAATATCTTTCCTTTTATTATTTCGCTATCTCATGCCATTTCCATTAACCATCCATCCAACCAACTAACCAACATCAGCAGCAAACCTCTCACCTTTTCCATGGGAAAAATAACTGTCTTCCTTATTTCAACCTTATATTATATTATTATTGGGAAAAGTGTCCACGACAAGAAACTTTTCCAACCAGACGGGCAAAAAAGTTTATCTGAAGGAAAGTAAGTATACATAAAATATTTCTGCTGATTAGAGAGAGAAGAGGGACAAAAAGGCCTTAGACAGAATCCAACTTACTACTAAGATACTTTATAAAAGGTAATAAAGGATAGCTAAAGGGCATAGCACAAAATGGTAAGGTACTTTAAGAGAACGAATAGAAAACCGTATTTCGTAGAAAGGATCGTGGTGTTTTAGAGTTGGGGATGAGTTTTTTTGCACCACCAGCAGCCCAAGACTTTTAGTTCAGTAAGTAGTTGATGCTTGCGGATGATGAATAATGAATTGGACAGCGTAATTTGTCACTGCCTAATAGGCTAGAAGAACATCTTATAATTTCTGATTAATCTTTAAAGCAATTTCAATGTCAATCCTCAGACATAAGCATCAGCTGGTTGTTCCCTTGCTTGCTGCTTGCCAACTATTCTATTGAATTGCATCTTGCATCCCATCGGATAATCATCCAACACGAACTACAAAAAGATTATTAATTTCCTAAATTTATTATGCTCAATAATTACCGAGTTGGATTTCAACTACGAGACCAGAGGCGGCTACTTCCTTACCTCACTCTTAACTTGCCTTCTTGATGTCAAGGAATTATAATTGCAGAATTAGATATGATAAAACCTGGCAAGCTGAGCTTGGCTGATTTACCCAAAGTGGCTCGAGGTCCTTTGACCAATTTCCTTAGGAGGTGATTGCCCTAGAGTGAATCCTCCAGCTAAACTGCTAATTACCCTGAGTTAATTCAATTTCTAACATTCGGATAATTAGCCTCTTTGTCAACAAGCTCAAGAGGGACTCAACACTGACAACTCTTCAAAACTTAAAAGGGCCTTACTGCCAAATACATGTTTATTTCTTCCCTGAGGATTCAGTCTCGGAGTTTATAGTTGATCATCCTCCTTCTGCTACTTCAAATTGGAATAAAATTATAATGTAATAGTACAAAGTACAAGTAACCTATGCATTGCAGGCAATTTTTCCAAGTATTCCTTTAAAAATTCAGATTAGAGGCATCCTGAGTTTTACATATATTCTTGGGTTGAGTTTGAGTTGTTGAGTAATGGAGTACAAGAAGCTAAAATAAGTACAAAATAGTACAAGTAAGAGTTCAAGAGGATACGGGTAAGTTGCATGCTTCCAGCAGACAGATTATAATTTCTTAGAGGAACGCCTTTCTCTAGTTAGCACGATCATTTCTACAACGATAAAAAGGCGTGAAAAAGAGCGAGGTAAAAACTGTTTTACTTCCCAACATTATTTAGGCAAGTTGGGTAGTGATAATGTGTACGTGTATTATGAACTAAAGTTCCATTCCATCATCATCCTTTTTTCATACTGACTGGAGTTGGTTGGTTGGACTTGGGTTTGTGTTTGTTGCCTGAATACCATTTAATTCAATATTAACTCCTACATCATTTTAAACCTTTTCTTCCTTTTTCAACTTAATTTATTACTAAATTTACTCTTCTAAATGCTGAATTTTGCCTCAGCTTTTCTAAGTGGGACAACTGAGAGCTCTTAAACTGACTGAGGGAAAATTTTCCAGAAACAGTATATATTTATTTGCATGCATTGCAGTTGTTCCTAGTTATCTTACGCATATGGGGCAGAACTTTATTTAATAGATAGACGCAAATAAAAACATCATACAACGTGAAGTTTTTGTGAAAACATTTATATGTTTTTAGGAAAGTGTAGGAAATGGAGTTTTGATTTTTCCCAGATGACCATCCTTTTGGGAAGCGTTTTATTCCCACTTCAGAAGAATTTTAGTGCTCACTTGCTAGCCCCAAAATAACCCTATTTTATGACAACACAAACTGGGATCGCAACCTCTAGAAACTAACCAACAGTAAAACTTAGTTGTTCAATGCACCCGAGCCCATGGACAAAGTATCGACCCGAGCCTGTAACTTCTCATTATTAACTCCCTCCCTGACTTACTAAACAAGACAGAACAAACTCCGGCAGATTGCAAGCAGAAAAGTTAGATATGAATGGCCCAAGTAGCAGTAGCAGCCGTGTGCTCTGTTCAATTCCTAGTTGTACTTATTGTTGCTATTGGATGAATGTATGAAACAAGTAAAAAGCCAAAGCAAACAATTCCCTTTTATCCAAAAAAGTAGCCAAAATGATGTACATATGAAAGAATATCAGCATTATTATTATATGGGGTGAAGAGTAATATTTAAATCCAAGGGAATCAAACGGTCATGTATAAAAACCCGTAATAAATATCCCTTTTATTATTCTGACATCCCAAGAGTATTTACATACAGATGGATTAACCCGTGCATGAATAAGTGAGCCACATGAAAGAACGAAGATCTTATTTGAAGTGAGGGATAAACTTGAGACTTTCCATAAAATTGAATAAACTCCCTGGATGGAATTCCCTTGATTGATTTTCCAATCCAATTCCAACACAATCCCTTTGTTTTTACACCCAAAAACAATAAGTGCGCTGGAGAGGCAATAGGAGCAAGGTTGTTATGTGATACGAAACCACATCAACAATACCGGTTTCGTGTTATATCCCTATTGTATTAGACGAATTGTGAGACTACATGCAACCAACCTACCAAAAGTGTGCTGTGAAAAGTCTCGAATCAAGAGCGTTTTGGCTTTTCCCCAGGGATTGACTTTATGTAAAGTGAATGTGCATCGCGTAATGTGAAAAATATTGGATTCATATCCAGCAAGCCAGCCAACCAACTCATAACAACATATCCTTGGCATTACATTATTAGATTTTTATTATTGCGGCTCAATCCCCAAAAAATTCTCGGAAAATCGTAAAAATATTACTCCTGCTGCTGCTTCAGCTTCCAGTTTCCCTGTCATATTTTCTTTAACTCAAACCATTTCCCTTCAGCGACCAATTTCCGTTGTACCGAGAAGCAGCGCAATTATTTTTACAAAGAATTGAAGAATTTGGAATAATTGTCGAGCTACCTAAGTACGATAGCAACTTCCAACTAAACTGATACTGAGCTTCTTATTGTGAGCTTCACAGTTTTTAATCCTGATCTTACTTACTCTTAGTACAGTGCCAACCATGTGAAAAACTACTACTGCTGCATTTTGTATGCTTATTGCTCCCTCTTGTTACTAAACGTCCATTCAGTTATCTAATCAAATTAAAAAACGTCATTATTTTGCTCAGGAATACGTGTTATTTTAGAACAAAAAATGTATATGGCAAATCCTTTTGTAAAGAGGTGAATATTATTTGACATGACAAGCTGCTGTGCTAACTTGTCTAAAAAATATTTAAAAGACTCCTTAATGGATTGCATCCAGTTGCACGTTTCTTATATCCTATTACGGTTTATTCATGGTTTGATATTCCAATTTAGAAGAGTTTGTACATACTTGCGTACAGAAGTTATAGCAATATTTTCTGATGGGTTAAAATATTAGATAGAAATGTACCTGAATTAAAGCTTGAAGCTGTGTTCTTTTGTTTCTCACAGAACGCTTGTTATCCTGTCTGCATTGATTCCATGCAGCAGAGAACCCTAGTCGTTTCGTTTTAGTTTAAAATTCTCTAGCTTGCAGAAGTACTTGCTTAGGGCAGCATAATTGCAGTTTTAGTTTAACAAAACGTAATAAATACTCTTGGCGAGAAAGAAAACACGTTGCCACAGGGCAGAGTGATAAGTTCGCTTCGTCGAAGAGAAAACTGCCACTGAACTGGTGATGGCCATTGCGATTGCGATTACTGTTCTACAGTAAACCGCAGCGTTCGTGTTACTAAAATTGCTAGAAAATTCCAAAGCTGCCAACACATTTCTTCAATTTACAGTACGCTCTACAATTTTTTCAACCTACAATTCTGTATTCCCAATTTCACTCCAAGTTTAAATGGCAGATCTACTCTTTATCCGTATTTAATCTTCAAAAGAGTATTTCTTCAACAACTTAAGCCGTGCAATTACTTTTTTTCTCTCTTCTGCCACCACAAAAACATAGTACGACTTCACTGCAACGGCAAGTAGACATACTTACACGTAGGTTTTTGCCATTACGTGAGAAAAAGGTCATTGTCATTGTTCATTTTTAGTATGTTGAATAAGTTTGAAACATGCAAATTCGAAGCTTTTTTGCTCCGGGAAATTAAAAGGTCAAAAGATTACAAATATTCTACAGGAATATAATAAAACACAAATGTGATTCCAACTGAAAGATAAAGTAGTAGAATCCCTAAATCAACTCTCCGCTTCACTTTGATTTATGTTTGAAGAACTATTACACTGGATTGGCTGCATACCGAGACAATATCACATAGACAGGCATAACATGTCCCCCGTATCCCGTTTCTATTTCCAGTTCCAGAAACACTGCTATCTCCAACTTGATGATAAATGCGATAACCTCTGGTAAATATTATGCATGGACTTCCCCAATTTTCCCGTCTAGGCTGTACAGCCCATTGCACAGGTAGTAAGTAGTAGTACAAAAGGTTCCTTTAATTAGTGTGTAATTAGACTGTCTTTATGTTTCTGCAACCTGAGACCCACCATGCACTACCACCATACCAGCAGCCACAGAGTTTCAGAGAACAAGCACAAAACAACGCGCGACGTCCCTCTATTATATGTTTCTCACATATATTTTACAAATCGTAGCCATACTTTAGCAGATCAAACGATTACCTTTGTTTCGCTATTGCCTAAATACATTATTAAGGGGTGAAATCCCATTTATTTGTTATAGGTTTTACCACGGATATAATGCATTAATTAGGCACACATTATTCTTACATTACGGGCTAAAGCTGGCCAACTGTGTGGTGTTCGGAGCCTTATGGTTGGGATTGAAGGGTACAGAACTTCAATGAATAACATTCTAATGCGTCGATAAAACACAAGTTCTGATGCAAGAAAACCTCACACAAAAACTCAGAAATGACAATTATAGCATCAAATTTCATAAATTCTTAAAATCAACAACATAATTTTGTTTAGTTTTACAAACTAAAACATTCTTGTACGGATGTCCAACTTTCATTATTGTTTAGAAAAACAGTAAAGTTCAAAAGGTATCTGCTGCTTACAATGAAGAGTTACTTAAAACAACGGGCCGAATACTTGGATTCATGTCTCTGAGTTGCTTACGTTTTTATTATATTACATTACTACTAAACCCACTGCCCACCTCATGTTGACCTAATGTTTCCCATCTGAAATTATGAAACAAGATACGGCGGTGGGGCCTGGACCTTCAACTTCCTTTTCTACTAAAACTTGACTTGGTGACTAGGTTCGTATAGTAAAAATAGGTTCATTCATTATTTTAAGTTATCAGGGTCTATCTAGCTTTGTATTGAGGAGGAGGAACAACATAAATATTAGGAAAATGGCATAAAATGTAGTTCATTTTTCTGCAGACGATATGGTTAGAATTAAGGGCCTCTATTACAAGGACAGTGTAGCAAATTTTGGTGACAATGCCACAACTTTTTGGCTCGATTGTTACAAAAAGCTGTAAATCAATCAAGTAATCTATCGTTTGTGATCCCTCAGGAAAGTTTTAAAGTTTAGCATCAACTTGTAAAAAAATTACACTGAAAATCGCAAATGATTTTTCAAGATCATGTATAATTTTGAGAAAGTTAATAGCTTATCACTGGAGTCGTTTCCCTTATTCCTACAAAATAAATATGAAAAAGCACTTAAAAGAGTAAAGAAAAGCTTCATATAGGCAAAGTTAGAGCCGAGGTATCCAATTTCAGGTTTTTGCTGGCTCAGCTAAGGTCTGATTTTCTGAATGAAGGGACAGTTGTCTGTCCTTTTGAGTGCTTTACTTTTCGTCTGTCACAATCAACCAAGAATATATCCATCCGCAGCTTCATTCCTAGCTTCATTTCATCCATAAATGCAATGCAATACTCTTCCACAGACCTTAAGTGGCCATGTGCAGGCCTTCCACTATAATCTTCCCTACTTCTAGACTATATTTTAATTTTTGGTAATGCTGGAATAAAGGTAGAAAATATGAAGCATAACTCTTCTTATGGGCCGTCTATTTTAAAAGAGAAGGATACAAATAAAACCGAGTGAAAAGTTGACACTTGACAACTTTAAAGACTTTTTCAACTCGGTGGGGAGCCCTTGAAACAAAACGACGGGAAATTAACATGGCACACCCGGTCCATTTAACTAGATCTAATAACTCATTCTCACTAGTATGACACTCCCTACATAAATAAATGAGTTTATTGAAAAACATCTAGAAGGGAAGGGGCTTTGGTTTTAAAGGGTATATTAAAGAAAATTGGTTGCAGTTGTTTAAGAAGTTGAAAGTTGTTGCAACTGTACGTAAAGCAATGGTATGAATCTCCTGTCCATTTTTAAACCTTTCCAACCCCACTAACCTTCCTTCATCCTGTCATAAGAAGAATGTTAATGCTGACACATAATGTCACCCAAGAGTACCTCTAATTCTAATGAGTGTCCGTCCATTCAGTCTTAAAGCTGCGACCAGATCTGCTCAAGTTGTTACAACAGGAGTGGGGATAGTGTAGAGATAGTATAGCTTCATCAGACTGAACAAACACTTATCCCCCACCTTAAGCTTTAATAAGTACTTATTTTTGCTGAAATGGTAGAAAGAAGATTAAAAGGTTTAATTATTTACTGGAGTAAGTAGGAATGAACTTACTGATTGAACCTACTTTTCGAACTTGAAATAAACACACTTTTATTCAACTCAAAGTATTAAGCGTCTTATAGCCAATTCCTCGAAAAGGGTAATTTCAATAATTACCCCTCTGAACTCTGGTTTTATTGTAGTGTGTAAAAAAGGATATGGTGTTAAGAAGCAGAAATATCAAGTGTAAGGAAACCCCATTTAAGGCTTGAGTCATAGACTGGAAAAGTAGCAAGGATTACGATTGAATGGAACTGAACCCGTTACAAATGGCTTAGAAATTCGAAACCCAATTTTTCATTTCAACCCATTCTTGGAATCCGCCCTTGTAATTTGTCTATATCAATTCACGATCATTCACAGCCAGCAGCCTAAGTGGAAGGAGTTTTTTGTGGTCTACCAAGCATAGCATGTTCCGTTAGAAGAATCCCCTCCATTATAAACGATTCATATACCATATGCAATAATATTGCAATAGATCATTGATAGGGCTTTATAAATATTGTATAAATAAATTATTTTCTTGTAATTAAAATGTGATTTAGATTCGCATTCTGCAACAATGGTAGGTATTAGAAAATTTCTCTAGCATTCAAAGGGTTTGTAGAGGTTTAGTAGAAAATACCATTTAGTTTCTATTCAATTGAATGTATTTATTTAGTTGTAAGGAGAAATGGAAAGGGACTGTGATCCTAGGATTTGGATTATATTATGATTAGTTTTGTGTTAAAAATAGAAAGGATAGAGAAACCTCTCATGAATGATTTCCAATGGATTAGGGAATTTCTAATTCGTAGGTCGGCGGATCTGCTGCTGCTGCTACCATTATTGAAAGGATGTTAGCAGATAGGAGACGCAACGTTTCATTTGATTCTATTTGAAGGTAGTTTCTAGAGTTCTTGGAGTTCTATTTAGTTTCAGTCCCCAGTCTGCCAGTCCAGTTTAGGCGAACCTGTGCTGATACAACCTATAAATAAGTAAGGTAGTTCGTTCTTATGTAACAACAGCCAGTTATAGAGGATTACTCCATCCATCCCTTTGATCCTCTTTTCTGGAAATGAAACAACGGATCGGAAACAATGGCCTCCCCTTGGATTGGCCGCCACGGGACTTACTCTTATCTCCGAATCTACTCAGCCGATAAATGATTTTTTGAAGAATTTAATAAACCCTCTGGTGCGTAGGAAATCCTTTAAAAATAATACGAAACAAAATTCCAAAATGCTTTCCAACAGCGGGCAAAAGACCCTGTTATCTTAACCCTGGTGGATGGCTTTTTTATTATCTAAATTTAATCTTTACAGCCGTCCGTCCAATTATTAGTAGTCACAACTTACTAGTCCCTTAGCAGTCAGATACACCTTCGAACCTTATCTGATCTGTAGGTTTGTCAGTTAAAATGGGAAATGGTTTTCAAAAATCACACTTCAGATCCGCCTACAATATACAAGTCTTACTAAAATGTGGTTACCCTGTTTCTGCCGTACATTTACTTGGATTTGCATCTCTAAAACTAAAGGAGTTTACTCAGTGAATCTGCAAATAAGATATGCTCTAGCTCTGCTCTACGAATCTTTGTGTGAAGAGCTCTTAAATCCATCAATAAATCCCGACAAACTGCCGATCCTTTCTTTCCTGTAAAATCTTACCGTGTCTGGAACGCCGTTCCTCATTGATGGCCTCGTAGGGATTCCCATTGATAAGGGCCTCGTCCCCTCTGATAAGATGATGCTGGTTGGGGATGAATGCTCCTTGCCTGTGAGTCCCTGTTCCCCACATCAGTCTGTTCCTTGCCCCACGTTCCATCCTCCCTTCGTCATACACTCCTGCAACAGACAGTTCAAACGAAAGTTAATATTCAAATCTCATCCATCTCCTGTCTCTAGAAAATGGGGTCAAGTCGGTATGCATTAAATCGAATTCTTTTCCTAAGAAATACTTTCACGCCATTTCCCATCTCATTACATCTTGAATCCATCTACCAAAAATAACAACAGAATAATATTTCCCCTTCTCTTCCCCTTCTTCACCATTAAAGAAAGGTAATCACAATAAATATTTTTACAGGCTTGCAAAACTGAAAAGTTGAGGACGGGAGATTGCAAAAACCGAGAATGACACTATGCCACCATGACGTTGTAGAGATGGAAGGGTTATCCAAAGTGGGAAGAAGGGTTCGAGTACACAAGCATTACATAAGGCATCTTTTCTACAACGCTTCTTCTGGAGCTATTCCAAGAAATTAGATTAGAGGAGTAGAAGGTGAGTCTTTTGATTTCAGTGACAAGTTCTTACCTAAAATTCTATGCACGTATGTCACACTCACCTTCCCTTGTTGGATCAATACCAACTCACTTCCACGACGAATGACAACAAGTTTCTACAATAGCCAACTCTAAAACCTTTCCCGTTGGATGAGAAGGTTCCTCTTCTTTGTGCAACGTTCTTTCCTTTATAAACGTAACCGAACGGTTGCACGCTATCAACCCTACCCTATAGATACTAGAACGGGCTGCTACGTTTAAGTTCAAGTATTTTTCAAAGAAGCAATTTTTATTCCTTATCCAAGTCATTTCTTACTCTGTTCTTTCATCTCATTTATTCCAAAAAGGAATGATATATCTACCTTACCTTTACAGGCAGAGCTAGATAGAGTCATGGACAGAGTTGACAAGAAGGTTTGTAGATAGAATCACTGAATTCGATTCGCCAAACGACACATTTTTATCCCAATTCTTTTTTCATCATGGAATAATTTAATTCACAATAAGATCACATCGCTTCTCTCACTCACTTCCACCTTCCCAATAAAGGAGTCAGTTAGGCTTCAATAACTCTCTTAAATAAGTAAAAGCCACGTCCGACATTGTTTGAGAAACGTATTTTCTCTGAACCGTGACAAAATGTTGGATAAGCACAATAATGACATCAGTATGATGCTACTACATATAAGGAAAATTTAAATTGTACATGCTGCACTACATTTTGAAAGACTTCATTATTAACTTGACTTATATTTCTATGCTTATTCATGGCAGTAGTGGTCCAGCTGCATCTTTTGTTCGTTTTTACAGCTAGGTGGCTTTCGGTAAATGTTAAATATTGGTACTAAATTGGCATGTTGCATGGATAAGGTAAATTATGAATAAAATACTCTTTGAGAAACTAGCAGTCTTAAGAGTAAAGATTCTCCAGCGTTTTCTTTTTGAAAATTTATATTATCAATGTCAAAGCAGATAAACGTTCCACCAGATAATTCCAGAAACTATATTAACTACATGCACGGATAAAACGTCTGGTATTTCTGCAGTTTTGTTCATTGTTTGTTGCCGTAAATTTGCGATAGGCTGAAATTTGCAAAACTCATTTGAAGGCATTTTCAGTTACAAGGCGACGCGGAGTGGAAGTATAACCTTGCCCATAGAGGCATCTATGCTTGCTATCTTCACCTCAAGAACCGTGGTACCTACCTACCTTATATTCGGTTAGGGGTTCGTTTTGAATGAGCTTTATTATTTTGGATGATCATTGAAGCTTGAAGTGAAAAGGGTCCGTTTGGTTTCCTTGAGTGACTTTTTCCAGCCATTCGGACTTGATCTGAAGAGACAAGGTGGCTTTGTCTGTTTCTCCGGTAACAACAAGAGACTCAGTCTACCGTGATTGAATCCGTCTCCGATGAATACCTGAGCCGTCTCTTCTTATCTCATCCGATCCGATCCCTACTCCTTAAATGTCTCCGATTAAATACAACAACAAGCGCAACCTGGAAAAACATATGTCATTAGCAACAGCCGCGGCGGCTTGCACTTGGAAAACAAAGTTTACAAGGTTTATAAGAATGAGATCTTGGAATTCTAAGGCGTGCTAAAAGTGCAAGGAAAAAATTGAAGTACTTTCGAACACTCTTGCATGTCTGACCTGAAAATAGAGTGAAGAATATAATCGAACCGAACTTAGCTACTCTGGGCTGGATCGTGCACCTTTTTTGAACGGTGAACCTTTATGTTTCTGGATCTTTAAATAGATGTTGAATACTAATGCAAATATAAAATACCTGGATATTTTAGAGACAACTGAAAAGCTCATTGGAAATCTTTTTCTAAAGTCCAAACTTCTCACACGAACAAGATTGGATTTACAGTTGATTGTAGATAGTTTTATCTTCCCTTAATGAAATCAGGGTTAATTAATAGTAATAGGTGAGAGAATTAGTTTACTTGCCGTATTCAGAAACTACCAAGCACGATCATGAAATTTGAATAAAAAGTGAAAAAAGTGGATCACAAATCGTCTTTTTGAAGTCTTTTCTGTGTCTACCATAACGAAATAGCATGTACAAAGCAAAACTTTATAGAAAATTTGCTTGACTCATCAGACAGAAGAGGGATAAAAAATTACATTAGACAATAATACTTATAGGAATGCCGTTGGTTGGCTTATGTAATAGACTTTTTTCAATTTTGGATATATTGTACCCAAGACAAAAAAAGTAGATGGGGTTTTTAAATTTTTTTATTAAAGCCCCCCTTCCCCGGATTGGGGGGAACCGAAAGTTTTGACAACAGTTGAACTTGGCCTGGCTGTAGCTAGAGTTG
>JAQFZX010001535.1:0-28254 GCA_034682405.1 Hydroisotoma schaefferi | reverse complement strand
ACACATATTCCAACATCTCCTTCTTCACCACTAACTTAACCGCGCAGATGCTAACTATTTCTCATTAATCCCCCACACTGTTTAGCTTTATACTAAAAAATAATCCAATGAATCTGCGACGAAGAGTTGCAGCGTCTACTATTTGACTATTAAATACTAAAAAACGGCTAAAACGATTGCCCAAAGAGCCATGCATATTAAAAGTCACGCTTCATCCATTCCTTTTCCATAACCTCTTTCTCTAAAGATGACGTGAAGACAGGGATAGTACCGTATTGTCTCGAACAGTGTCCCCTTTCGAATACTACCCCCCCCCCTTTATAAGCCGCATGGTATGTTGACCCTAAAAAGGCCAACAATCTAATAGTGTCCCGGGGACGCTATTCAAGACAATACGGAACTTCTTGAATGAATCTTCCGTGCCGTATGCATGTGTGAGAGCCTTCAAGTGTCTCCATAATCCATGCAAAAAGATAGGGAATCATTCATTTCCACTTCCATCATAGTGTCCCCCAAAAACATGTCTTTGAGGAATCCAAGAGGTTTCCAAAATGTTTGGACATTTCTTAACAAACGTAGTGACGGGTAAAATGACCCTGACCTATGACCCTATGACCTATGACCCTATGACCTATGACTCTATGACCTATGACCCTATGACCTATGACTCTATGACCTATGACCCTATGACCTCTAGAGGGTCAAGTGTCAAAAGCTTTGAGCAAAAAATGAAGAATAAGAGTATATCTCAGAGTGGACGAAGCCTACCGGGAGTTTTTCTATGTCTGAAATTGAATCCAGTAAACAAACCAAGAGGAAAGTTCCGTAAAACGACCTTCATTCTTCGACCCTTTTGAGCATGATTTCGTCAATATGGCACTATTTTGAATTTCGAAATAAGCTATTGATTCTATTCGAAATCGTGTCAAGGGGTAGGTGAGGTCACCGGGGTCACGAAGGGGGTCACCGGGGTCATGTGGGGACACGGACGAACGGAAGACTGACTCCTTCCTAAATGTCTAAATGTCTAAGAGAAAATTGAAGGAACCGGCGAGGAGAAAATTGCTGCGGACTCGAAAACTTTCACTTTCGGATTTGGACCCAATTTCAGCTCTCTCTGGCTCATTTCCACAATAATTTGGAATGGAAATGGAATTTTTTGTAATTTGACAGAAACGTGGAAATAACGTCAATATTGACAATTTTGGAAGGTGTAAGACTGGAGGAATAAAGGCTTTTTTGAATCCTGTCGACGCTTTTAGACGGGATTATTTGTATAAAAATGGAGCAGCGTCGGTCGGTAAGGAAGTCTACTGCAATTCAAAGGAACGCTGTTGTCAAAGAGTTTCATTCCAAACCCCGGAAGCGTCGTTCCGAATCCACCCCTTCTGCCATAAGGTAATCGGAAAAATTGTAAGGAATTATGGCGAAAAAGAAGAGATATTTCAATCAAATTTTTTGTAATGGATTTAGGGCTAAAATCAGACAGTGGACGCTTGAAGGAACTGTAATAAACCCTGGAGTTCCTGTGATACCTGTAGTCATATTGGAAAAGTGGCATGTTTTCATTCGTTCTGTGTATAACCATCCTAACCTGTTGGCCCATCCG
The DNA here is from genome assembly GCA_034682405.1 of Hydroisotoma schaefferi. NCBI lineage: Eukaryota > Metazoa > Arthropoda > Collembola > Entomobryomorpha > Isotomidae > Hydroisotoma > Hydroisotoma schaefferi. Next base: position 26,645 of record JAQFZX010001535.1, on the reverse strand, counting down.
GATATGGAGGTTTTGTGGCAATTGTTTATGTTCTTGGGGGCGGAGATCTCTTTTGAAACTTCGGATCTACTAGTCGAATTGGATTTAAAGGAAGAGGTAAAGTTGTGGGGTTGATATCAGTTTGTTCATAAATAATGCGAGGTTAGTAATGGTATTAAAGGGTTTTGTTTGTTTCAGAACCATATTGAGCAATCGGAATTTAGTCAAAGTGAGCATTTTTCCGTCTACTGTAACCTGGAGGTTAGGAGGAAGGCGGATGTTTTAGTTACTGTTGTTGGGAAAATTGAAGAAATGCAGTTGTTTCCAGACCTTGGAGCAGCCTTAATTCGAAAGTATTACGTGATGGACGACTTTAAATTAGCGCTTTCAGATATGTGTGATATCATATCCGAATACCCGGAGATTCTTTTGTATCCAGACTATTTATTTTTGTACGACTTTTTTCTCCGTTTTGGTGTGTCTGCTGAGGCAATTTTATTTGAAATCTGCATGACTCAAATACGAAGAAGTTCGGCTAAAGTTCCAGCATCTACCATTCTGCTTATGTATGGTTTACCGGAGAAGGTTACTGAGGAAGAATTCATTTATCCGACGAACGACCAAGATGAAATGTATGATCTCATGGCACTGGAAGATAGAAAATTAGACGTTCGAAAATCCTTGAAAATCAATACTGAAAGTCGGCATAGTAGCTGGTGTTCTGGAGGAGATAGCGGATTCAGCAGTTTAGATTCCGATCAGCTTGAAAATTCAAGTGATTCTGAAGTTGACCGTCTTTGTAAAGTTAGGTTTAAAGAGCCTGAAATTCAAGTTTATGACGTTGGGATTGCTCAAGGAAGGGGGAAGAGACGCCTGAGAAAAGATGGGAGTAAAATTCCAACCCCTTATCATTGTCCCGCTTGTCCGAAAAGTTACGCTTACCGGCACAACTGTAACATACATATTTCTAAGAGACATCCAGGAGTTGAGCTGTTACGTAATTTAGAACGTAAGCGTAGGAAGGCTATTTTTTCTAATGATAAGATAGGTTTTGATTGTCCCATTTGCCCGCAGGGATACTTCACAAAAACTGCTTGCCAAACTCATATCGCAATATTTCATCCCAAATCCAATGTTATACCTCACGCTGTATCATTGAATGCATGCGAAAAAGAAAGTACCCTAAGTCAAAAAGTTGATGTTGTGTTCAAGGAAAGTAGTACACCTTGCTACTTTCCTACTTCGCAGATTAATGTAAGGTTTGATTTAACTGAGTCAACAAAACGTTCCGCTTCGATTTCACAGTTTTTATTCAGTGAATATTTCCAAGAAGAACAAATTTTGTTAATGAACGAATTTTAAATCATAAGACACTGTTCAGAATTTAATCATTCTACTTGTTGTTCGTGTTTAACTGAAATCGGAATTTTGAATTTTAATTCCTCAACTTCTGTACTACTGTTTCATTTATTGTATTCGCAGTATTAAACTTGTTCTACCGGTTTCTTTATTTTAATAAAAGCAATTTTGAGGCGTGTATTATATTTTATATGTAAAATTATTCAAATGCATAGTTAACCCGACTGACAGAGATGCTTATAACAAATTGAAAGTCTATCTCCTTCGTTTTTCAGCACATTGCGTTTGGTAATTGTTTATTCCTGTTTGATTGATGCCGTTTATTAAAGGATGTCTGTAATTCTTGACTGACTAATGAACAAGACCAGACAAAAACGGATTGCAGCATACGATTTGGGATATTGCACTGTAAACTCTGATATACTTTACAGTAAATACTTTTTAGATTTAGATTATTCTATTAGTAGGGATTTCTTGAGAGTCTCGTAAAGCATCCGTTTGCGAAAGTATGCCATGTGCCGCTGCTCGAAGTCGAAAGTTTGTTTCCGCGACAAGTACTCGGCGAATTGGAGGCAAAATATACCGCAATCCCTTCCATTTGTCTGCTGCGGTAGTTCCACAGCCCCCAAGTTATATACCGCCCAGCCATCCCCAAAGCCACTTTCATCTTCAGATGATGCTGATGCAGATAATTCGACGTTAGCGTCTCCGTCTCCACTACCACTTGCATTTTTTGATGCAGATTTCTCATTCCACTCCCGCATAATGAATCTTTCTACCGTTTTTAAATGATTCGCGTTATTGTTGTCCATTGAATCGTATGAAGACATTGTTTTGTTTTGAAAATCTACGACGACTAATATCCAATGATCGCGAGTATGAATCGGTATGAGAACTAGGTCGTACTGGAATATATCATCCTACACAAATAAATTAATCATATATTACATGGCTCATCTCATCTATAATATGATGAACAAAATGTATTTTTTGTACTTACTTTGGAAGTCGCACCCTTGACTGAATCGTATCCGTTTTTTTCCAGTATTTTGTAGAAAAAACTGCGAAAAATGTAAACCTTTGGATAACAGCTACCCGCTCGGTTGTTACGATCTTTGATCAATTCAAGATAGAAATCTATGTTCTACAATAAAACATAAATAATTATGAATAGAATAAACCGCAACCCCATAATACAAAGTGAAAATATATCACTTACAGCATCCTCTAGCCATTCGGGTTGATTGTAAATAGCCAGATGTTCTTGTTTGATGGTAAGAGAAAAACCCGAGACTACGTTATCTTCTTTGGATTTTGATAACTATAAAATCAAATACAAATATATAGATATAAATACAAATATAAATAATTTTGGTTTGCTTTCACTCACGGCAATTTGAATTTCCTCAAACATAAACGGTTTCAGTTCGGGAGCTAACAGTGGTTTAGGGAAATCCCTGACAATTTCTTGCTCAGATTTGGGTAGATTCTCTTTATCTGAAAAAGTTACTGAGTATAAATTGGGAATCAGTCAAAAAGAGAAGTGAATAGAAGTGGAAATAGTCACCTTTGCAGCGACTATGTTGATCCGAATTGGAAGAGTTGTCATCATCCGCATCTTTGGATGGTGACGAATCAGCTAGATAGTCGAAATTACCATTGTACCTCTGTACCATCCCAACATATCCCACAACCCCCCGGGTAGATCCTGCTCGAATCGAGTAGGCGAAATCTCCTGCTGCTGTTGCTTTTAAGATTGGCTCATCTATCAACTGCGGACTGCCACTGCCATTGTATGTGCCAGTATTATCTCTAGAGGACAATCTAGTCCGTTTCGAAGGCGAACAGCAAAAGTGAGGGTCTGCCGAGGAAAGATCACCGTCTAAAGGAGTTGCAGGAGGGGTCTCATTTTCAATCACCTCATCATCATTGTTCACAACAAATAAGGGGCCCGATGAAGACATTTCCATCTGCTGAACCATCTCCATCTGAACAGGTTCGGAACCAAACTCTCTGGCTAGCAAATCTATTGTAATAGGTTCAATAGATACGCTGCAATTCTTTGTTGTTAACTGGTTTAAATGTTGCCCACGTTTAATATTTCTAAGTTGTTTACTCGCTAGAACAGTAGGCTTAATCGTATTTGTATTTGCAGTGCCCCTTAGATTCCTTCCTCTTTTATCATTCAAACGGGGCTTCTTAACCCCCAGGGACAGGGATAAAGGAGAGGAATTTCTCAACGCTGATGTACTGCTTCTTGTTGTACGACTACTGTTGCGCGAATCGTTTTCTTTTTCTAAAAAGTATATATTGAAAACCATATAAAATAAGAATTTATTCACAGAAGGGTCATATTACTAAGGGATGATACTCACCTTCAATCTCTTCATCACAGGAGCTATTTAGTTGACACAAATCGTCTGTATTTAATAATGGGCCGACATATTTCCCTTCGTCATCGGTAATCCATCCACCATTTTCGCCAGCTTCCATCGGTTCCATTCCATTTGATGACGAACTACTGCTAAGGCTAAGACTGGAATTGTTCTGGTCATCTTCCCCCTTGGCCAATTTCCAAACCCGCTCCTCTCGACTAACTTCATACTTCTCGCATAAAGTAAGGAACGCTTTAGCTCGTTCAGAATTACAACTCCGGAAACGACCCAAGAGTAAGAGCTGATAAACTTGATCGGAGAAATTAGGGGAAGAGATCTGATCGATGATAACTTTAGCTAGATTAGTCAAACGGTCGTAACTTTTGAATTTTTTCTCTAAAGACGTTCCAGCAATATGTGATTTTATTAGGGCTTTCCAGGTGTCTTCTTCAAAGAGTTTCTTGGGTTCACCATGCCAGTCTTGCAAAATGTTTGCTATCATGACCATTCGTTCTTTTTGATCATCAGCGATCTTGCTTTGATTACACATCACGGCAGGTTTTTGAGATCGGGGTGGTGGGCTTATCCGAGAGTTATTTACAGGACTTCTCGGAATTCTTGTTCTACTTCTATGATCACATTTACGAATAACTGTTTCTTGGACGATGCGTTCGCTTTCGGAAATGGTGTTTCCATGGGGCTGCGCTTCCACGGGGATGTGAGCCCATGCCTCTTGAATTGCTTTGGCTCTGGTCTTCATAGTACCGCAGGTATAATTAAAACATAATCCGGATTATAATTCTGAAATAATGTCCCGTTCTTCCACGATGATCCTCTGCATCGCCCTATAAATAACCCAAGAATTTCAGGAACTCGGGCCAGCCGGTGCTAATACAGTTTCTTGCTATAAAAGTCCTTTTTACTTCATTTATTCCACCCAATCTTCCGTTTCTGAAAATACAAAAATGTTTCAAATTAACAAAACTGACAAAACCTCTGTCTGTCTATCAATACAATTTCCACCAATACAACCAAACTTACATTTCCAATCCAAACCCAAAAATAAAGCCCAAAAAGGATTAAAAACCCGTCTCTTTGCGTTAATTAGTACGTAAAGTCTCTTGAAATTGTGACATAACCTAAACTAACCCTATTTTCCTTTATTTATTTAGCCCTTTAAATGGCCTTTTAAATTTTAAATCCCATAAAAATAAAAATACGTAATCCGTAATAAATACCACCAAAACCTCAGTTAATCCGAAAAAAATAATAAAATATCACATCTATTTCGAAATTAATCCGTTTAAATTAAATTAAATCCAAAATTCCAAAATAATACAGATTAAAAAAAAATCAATGTTATTTTTTTTATGGACCTAAAATGAGCATAAGGAAGATGTATGTACTGCTACTACTCCTATATAGGATAGGAGGATGTATAATTGTTGGACAGAGGAATAATATATAATATTGGGAGTAAGAAAGTAGATAATTGGATGGGAGTAGGGTTATCTTGGATAAGATCTTATCGTCCGAAGCTTATCTTGGATGGAAGGGAGGTCCTCAAATAATAATATTATTGTTTTTCGAAATCTGTGTTTGTAGTTTTGGGTAAAGGGCGCCGTTGAGATTATGAAGAGGATTTGAGGCGGAGATTGAAGAATCCAGTTCCATAACAAGTTTCAGTAAGAAATGTATAGACTGTGCCACCTGCAGTTCCAGCTGCTTCTACTCTAACCTACTCTAATCTACTCTAATCCTTTGTCTATGATTTTCTAATCTAATCTAATCTAATCCTAATCTTTTTGCTGGATTTAACCTTTTTCATACCGGATTACTTTTTCATTTTTTGTAATTTTAATATCAAATTTGCCGTAAGGAAGTGTGGTAAATGTAAATCCATATACAGATGGGTTAGTTTTTGTAGGATTATGTGATTTAAGGCGTTAGCGTTAGTTTTATTTCCATGTGCTATTGCTATGATGGGTGGAACGCAACGGTGCACAAGTAAAGTCAAAGTAATTAATAATGGATTTTAATGAACTTGAGACTTACTTGGGAGTTTGAATTATGCTTATGTAATTTGGTGACAAAGTTCACATATTTACTAATATTTGGAATGCATGCATATCCCAAACACTAGCGATTTACAAGGGGTACATTTGTTATGAATATTATGCATGGGCTAATTTGCTATTCAACTGTGTAAGGTTTGGGATTGGGAGATACCCGTAGTTTAAATGTGTTTGAGGTATTAGAGGTACTATGAGTAGTAAGCTTGGCCTATGCTTAATTCATGACGGACAGCTACTAGTTTCTAGTTTGTAATCCTCCGAAATGGAATGTTTCAAAGTATGCATTGATTGAAACTGCAACGTTAACGTAACAAGCAATACATAAAACCGTATGGATTTTGTAAAACAATTCTGTAAATATACCAGGAATTTATCTTTTTTAAGCCTTATTAAAGGGATTTTAACCGTTGGTCATTTCTTCTCGAATTAAAATATTGTAGCTAGTTTAGTGCTACTTTTTTGGTTCAAGGTTCGGTTTCGGTTATAAATTAAAAATAAAATAAAAAGTAGTATGTCAAATGAAACGAGTGACCGACCACAAATGCCAAGGCTTCAGAAAAAAATTGCTCTAATTTACAATAAATCGTCATATAACAAATCATATAAATCCACCAAAGTACGTAAAGGAAGGGAGTTTACCGCATAACAGAAGGAATGACTAATGATGTTGAGTCGTTGTTTATCAAAATATTGGCATGCAATATATATGTCTGTAACTAATTATAAACCGTTCATTAAAATAGTTTATTTAATGTAGTTGCATGGAAGACAAAGACAGAGGAACAGGATATTACATTAATGTTAAGACAAAGGTAATTAATTCTTAAGATTTGAAATGAAGATCTTCAAGCAACGGTTCCAACCCTGTTGTGGTTTCTTTCTGAAAGGGGCTGCGAGGTGGATATTTCTAGTTAGCATGGTATAATAAAATCCGTTAATTGTGGTATATTTGCTGGATAGTAAAAGTTTCAAAGTTGTAAAGTATGAATTAAAATGGCAGACGTTAACTTTTTGTACTAGCTGATGCTGTTAACGGGTGTAGGATTGCTTATCAAAGACATTGCTCAACGGTGGACGATTTGGCAGTGGGAGGAAATCCACAGTTCTACTGATTATTATAGTAATCTACCGTATTTCTCGTTTTAATTCCCCCTTTTAAGGGTTTTATTACTTAAGGGAAAATGAGATTCTATTAACATGGACAAGATAGAACTTTTAACGTGGAAAGGTAGGGGAATTAAACCGGAGGGGGAATTATTCTGGAGGAGGAATTAAAAAGGGAAATACGGTATATTTGACCTTGTCGAGCAGTTAGACATTTACTAAATAAAATATATTTTATTCCATAGTACGACTAGCAATATGGCTGTCCTACTTGCTTCATATTAGTACCGGTTTGATTTTGGATTTGACTTTGTACAACTCATCTCAAACGGTGAGCTTATTTTAACGGTCTGGATCTTTCCATTACTTAAAAATTACAACTTATGAACCAGACTCTGTCCATGATTTCCAGAATAACATTCCTCATCAAAAAGTGTTCATCTATGGTACGGCGATAAATACAACCTTCACCTTTCTCATGTACTACTTCCATACTTGTTGGTTTGGAGTGCATATACCAACGCTAGCGATTTACAACGGTTACATTTGCTACAAATATTATACATGTGTAGTAATCTACTATTATGTACGGGAGCTAGAGGAAGACGTGGAAATGGCTTTGGCTAACCGTAATTTAAATCAGTTTGAGGTATTAGAGTTTGAAAATGGACGGATTGGACCTCTGCCGAAGAGTTTAGAAACAAAAGGTCTCATGGACAAGGTTCTTTATGAAAGGTACATGAAAGAGGATTTGGAAATCCCTGAGGAAGATATGGAGCTTGGTAGGTAGGAAGTACGTTTGGCTTGTGCTTAATTCACGTAAAGAATGACAGAACAGAAGTGCCAGATCTTAAATATCAAATATAAATTTTAGAACGCTTCTAAATGTTTAAATAGACCAGTTTTTGAATTGTTATTTTTGGAATCAGACCTAGGAAACCCTCTAGGAACCGGAGCGTATGGATGTGTTTATCGAGCAACGCTTCGAGCTAGTGACGGAATGGAAACGACAGTTGCAGTTAAAAGCGTCAATCCCTTGAAAACAGACGTAGTCTGCTTCAAAGCTTTACTGACCGAACTGAAGATAATGAGTTATATGGGGAAGCATGAATATGTTATAAATTTGATTGGAGCTTCCACTGCAGGGATTACAGAGAGTAATTTTTAGTAGCTAAAATTAACAGTAATTTTGCGGACGCTTTTTGACCTTTTTTGGAACTTTAATAGGAAAGTTACACATAGTACTAGAATTCTGCCCTTATGGCGATTTGAGGTCATTTCTTCGGGGCGCAAGAGGCCTATTTCACAACATGGTTCGGGGGGGAAGTCTCATTTCCAATAAAGAGAAATAGTAAGTATTTTGTAATAGAGAATCCAACCAAACTATGCGATAAGAGTTTCTATCCATTCCATGAACATCTTTTATAGTTGCGATAGCCCTAATATTGAAGATTCTTCATGTACATCTGACTTATTCCGATGGTCATATCAAATTGCATCGGGTATGCAGTATCTTGAATCCAGAAAGGTTAGCATAAGTTACTAAGTAAGCTGGGAAAGTAAACCGTAAACTCACTTTCTGTGGTGGTTGTCTCAAAGATAGTCCACGGTGATCTAGCGACTAGGAATATTCTACTGACAGAAAAGAAAGATGTTAAAATCGCCGACTTTGGTCTAGCTCGACAATTGTACGAGTACTCGGTGTATGTTAAGAAACAGAATGTAAGTTATCTGATGTATGTAACTTTCTTTCATTTTTGGCGTGAGTTCCTTTAGAATTTTTAGACCACTTGATAATTCTAACAGACCCCTTTACCTTGGCGTTGGTTATCTCTGGAATCCCTGACTGATATGACCTACTCATCCCGAACTGATGTATGGTCGTATGGAGTCACCCTGTGGGAAATATTTACCTTGGGAGAAACACCTTGGCCAGGGATAGACTTTAATTTCCGTTTTGTGGAGAATCTAAAACAAGGACAACGCATGCAACCACCTTTGTATGCAACTGATGATGTGTAGGCTTGTTAAAAAAATAAACCAATCTTATTAGCATTTATAGAAACGCATGCAAATTATATGTATCTCTTTGTTAGGTACAAATTAATGGTTCGATGCTGGAATTTAAATCCTTTGGATAGACCCGATTTCCAGGAAATGTATCACTTCTTATCTCAGAACTTTACAGACATTTTTGAACTAGAAAACAGTAAAACTGTAAGGTATACTTTGCTTCCAGAAATGATTAAGAAACTTTCAGACGATTCGGATTCGACAGAAACTTTCGTATGACATGAAGTATTTCATTTGTGTGAACATCTTAATTCCGAGCTTACTAAATTCAATTTGCGATTTATTTACTTAGCAGAGTTGATTCAAGAGCTAATAGAGTATATATTTTTATTACAAAAGCTTAGTAATTATTGTGGTTAAAAGTAAGATTAAAAGTTTACTGTAAATTACAGTGGTAGAATTGCAGTAGTCCGTGTCACAAATGCATATGTGATCTTGATCTTGATCATGATAACTAATATCTGCCGATGAGGGAGATCTCATTTGTCCGCAATTCATCGTATACTCTTGACCCTGCGAGTTGTTCGTGTAGCCACAGCTCCGTACAGTATTTAATACCCCATTAGGGCTGGCCATACTCATTTTGAAGCACACTTGACCCTCGCCACAGAATATTACAAAAGGTGCGTAGGAAAATGAGTTTTCAAAACTTTCGCAGGATTCTTGCAGCAACAAAACATTTTGTAGGTTGGGGTCTCTATAATCGCTAGGTATGTCGGTTAATATTGCCTCAGTTCCACATTGGTAGCATCTTGTACCTACGTATTTAAATGTCTTTTACAATTAAAATATCTTATGGAAAATAAAAGGCTTTTTGGGAAATAAGAAATGGCATACCGTTGCAAACTGCAGAGTATTGGCAAATTACTAACAAGGCAACTCGGAAGAAAGTTTTGTAGTTAGTCATGGATGGAGGATAAAGAAGTAGGTACTAAGACTATATATGCTCAAGAACGACTGAATAGAATACATTTTAAGATAAAGCATATGTTGCAAGAATATTTATTTACGATGAAAAAAAGACGGAAACGGAACCGACCATAATGTAGTTTAGATAAGCAATTTAACCAGAAGCAATCGAAGAGTCTTTCTTGAGTAGAGTAAGCAGGATGATACAGTATGGTCGTATAAACATAAACAAAGTAATTTTTTGTGCAGTAACTGAGAGAGCTAACTGGAGCATGGTTTTTCCCTGTGAAAGCTTTTTCTACTTTAAATTATTCATTTCATTCAATCAACTTTTATAGATGATTTTATAAATGTAATGGTTGAAAAAATTGGTAGAATGGATGTTTCCAAATACCTATGATAATTGTGGGTTTAATAGTCTTTAAACTATTTGCAGTTTTTCTACCAATGATAGTTAAACATTTTAAGCTTATAAAATATGGGTCTCTTAGTACAAATAAGGAATAAGTAGTATAAGGATAAATATCATCCGCGTATTATTGCAAGTATTATAATTATGCACTTTTCTAATGGCCTAGATGAACTAGTCAAGCCATGCAAAAAAGTGACAAACTCCATATGCCTATGGCCTGGCCTATGCCTATCTTTAGTTTACTAATTTTGCTGTGTATATGTGGATATGCCTAAACCATTCAGTAGTTTTTATGATTTCCATCAGCCTAAAATCTCGTTAAAAACTACTTAAACGTCTCTGCACATTTACAAGAATGATCCTTATAATCTAACTTTAAACTCTAGTACCCACACGTGGGTCCAAAAATTAACGATAATGAAAGATTTACGTTATTCGCACAGTCACAGTCAGTCTACAGATACGGTTCTACGGAATAAGCTCCGTCAGTTATGTCAGTAATTAGATAAGCGGAAAGATTAGTAATAATACCTATTGTAAAAATGGAAACTCGGCAATATATTTGTGATATCAGTTTTCGCAATCCCTGCCCACCCACGCATGGTAAACCTTCGCATAAAACCGTCATATCGCTTACCCAATATCTTTTTCCCACTAATGAAAATTTTTTGTTACCCGATATTCCTATCTGCAATTCCTATCTTCATCCATCATCCATACTTTTAACCAAAAACTAAACTATACACATTACTACAGCTCATAAATCATCATTTTTTGTGTCTCGCATTTACATGTTTTACACGAATTCTTTGCATTTGCAATTTGCATGCAAATGCAATAACATTTTTTGGGAATAACGCAACAGTAACTTATTGTTACTGAAGTCCAGTGACTGTGGATTAACCCTACTTTAAAGAGATTGCGGTAAGCGTAGTGAAGTAATTGATAAGTAGGATTTCAAAAATTAAGAACGTATCAAAGTTTTTTTAGGCCCAACGCAACGCCCAAGTTATTGAATGCATACAGCCGTAGATTTAATCCCATAAAGATGAATAGGCCCGAGATGATGGTGAATCCTGCCCTAGTAACTTTAAGGCCTTATCTCGTGGAAGACCTTCAGTACAGACATATTGGAGACTACTTGATAAAAAAGGGAATCCTATCACAGAAAGAAGACTATGACATATTTCAGCTCGTTGGAAAAGCCAAGATTATCAAACTCCTTACGGTTATTGACACTAGGCAAGGTCACGATAAGATAAGCTTTAGAATAACCTTACAGGGTTTAAACCCTATATTATCCACCATTTTTTAGAGATGGAGCAACCAGAGAGCTTATAAACGCTCTAAAACAACCACACACGCATAGAATATACAAAGATTTAATTACAAAACTCGAAAATGCTTCAGCCCCATCATCCCCTGCCCCCTCCACACCCAGCCCGTCTGGAACTGCTACAACCACTTACATATTCCGAAATAATCCCGCAGCGGGTGGGGTCCGTTCCGATAAAATCGGTATTAAAACAAATGGAATGGAATGGATATTAATTAGGACAGTTTAACTGACATTAACTTAATAACTTTCCAGTCGAAAGAAGGCATTTCAACGACCTAGTAAAAATCCTTAAAACCGACATCCTAAAGTTTAAACTGTTTTACGAAGCGTTGGGCATAGATCATGTTGAAATGTTTTCGACGACGCATAAACTCCTGAAAAATGAGATTCAGCCTCCTGAAGCGTTTCGAGATGTTTTAGACGCTTGGAAAGAGAATTCCGGACGGGATGCTACTTTCGGGGTTTTGGACGATGTACTAAGAAATCACGTAGATTGGTCGGAAGCTGCGGGTATTTCCAGTTGCCTTTAGCACAAATGCAATCAATTTCGGATTAATAACTTGAATAAAATCAACTTCTTCATTACTATTTAGATGATATCGATGAAAAGTACTGGAATTAAGCCATTTCCAACCGTTCTTCATGCTCTTATCGATAATCGGTAATCGGTATCCACCATCCACGTAGACGGACGGAAACGTGCAATCCAATGCAATTTTTTCAGGCAAATTTTATGAATAAAGTACTAAACCTTGGCCTTGTCACAACTTCCGAGTGAACAAATATCAACGTTTTTGTAATAAATCATAATTATTCGAAAACTACCCTAAATCCTTGCCCATATATGCCGCCCTCGTTAATTACGCCGCACACCTATCCTTTACATAATTACATGTTAAAAGGGGTATCTCTCCCATGTCAAACATGCTTCAAAAACATCTTTTTTGCATAGACAAGCCGCGGAATATGGGCGAGGATTTAGGGTATTTTTTAATACAAAAAAAGCCTTTAAGATGTTCTCGCATTATCCCGCAACCGTACCACTCGTTCCGCTAGATTCATACCTTATTTCGTACGGATTATTAAAAAGTTATTTTTCATATTTTCATGAAATATTTAACAAAAAAGGTCAAAGTTGAAGCATAAAATGTTAAAAAACTACACTTGACTTTAGCCAAAAAGTGTTTTTAGAAAATGACGTTGAGACTCCCATTGTTGAGCCGGTTGGGTAAAAAGGCGATTCAGAGTCAATCGTCTAAAAAAATAACGTCACAATCCCAATATTCCGGTGAACCCTTATCATCGTCATTGTGGACGTGGACGTTGGCTGAAGGTCAGAGGTCAAGGTCAAATAGAAGGGACTTGGAGGGTTTTGACTCAAATGGTTCAGTTCTGCAACAATCGTCACACTTTTTAACCCCTTTCCACCATTGTTTCCATTGTTCAGCAGGTAAAGTTCATGTATAAATATTAATTACAGATTTTTACAGATTTAGTTTATTGATTTTATATGATTATTTATATTTTTAGTGAACAGACACGGGGAATACGAATGGCAGGATCCTAAAACGGAGGAAGAGGTGTAAGTTTGTCCAGAAATATTTGGAATTTGTTGGGGATAAAGTTAAATATCTTTAAAATTAACTTGTTTATTGTTGATATTTTGTTTAGAGTCAGATTAACGGTCTTTGATAAGGATGGAAATCCAACAAAAGTCAGAGGGAAAGTTGGCGATAACCTTTTGTACCTGTGTAAGCGGTTTGATGTTGGAATGGAAGGCAAGTTTTGTGTATTTTGATTGAATATTTAAATCCTCGCCCATATGACGCCCTCGTTTATTGTGCCGCACGCCTATCCTTTAGACGTTAAAAGGGGTATCTCTGCCATGTTAAACGTGCTTCTTAAACATCTTTTTTGTATACATGTAAGCCGCGGCGTAAGGGCGAAGATTTAGGACAATTAACGATCTCTTTCTTGCCAACAGCACGAAAGAGACCGTTGATGACTTTGATGTAGGGTAAATCATTTTAAAGAGAATTTAAAGCATATTTTGGTTAATTTTAGTCTTTTTTTTTATGGATAAAGGTGCCTGTGAAGCGTCATTAGCTTGTACAACGTGTCATGTTTACGTGGACTTCGACTACCTAGACCTCCTACCCCCTTCGACCGAGAAGGAAGACGACCTTTTGGATATTGCTCCCTTTTTGAGGGAAAATTCTAGGCTGGGTATGGACTATATTTAGAGGAAAGTTACCAGTTGTAAAAATATTTCTGTTAATGATCATTTTCTGGGACTTTTTCAGGCTGTACAATTATTCTGAACAAGGAATTAGAAGGATTAAAAATAACTCTGCCGGCTGCAACGAGAAATTTCTACGTCGACGGACACAAGCCCACACCTCACTAACAAGACAGACATTGATAATAGACCTCGTGTGGGGACCTTTAATCAATGCTGTGTTACAATATTAATTATAGTCAACCACTGCTTAAAATGATACTTTCATTGCTCCGGCGAGCAGTAGCAATAAATGGAGATATTTTATGATGAGAAAATAATGCGTGTTATGTATGTATTCTAAGATTGATTAGATTTATTGGCCTTTTTGTCACTGAACTGCTTTTACTGCTTGTTTTTTTGCAATTAAATTAACCGACAGTAAATTATCTATTGGGGTGGCCAGAGCTGTAGAGTTCAAGGTAGAAACGCTGCCGGTGTCCTCTAATTATGTTTAATTAATGAGTTAATTACCCAGCATAACATGTTGAATGGAAATGGCAAGTCTGTGAAATGATTACATTAGCATCGAGAAACTTATAAAGCACCTTGGCGAAAAATATTATTCGCGTTGGTATTCTCTGCTGTTCTGTCTTAGTCGATCTGTACACTTTGGTCCAAATTCACTATGAAGTTCGCAAGTTCGGTTTCTTATTTGCTATTTTTAGGTTATTTCCTTTCCTTCGTAATTGCAGATAAAAATGTAAGTCCCTATATATTCTACCCTTTGTTTTCCCCATGTCTTGAGTATTCTCCTTTATGAAATAACTTTTGTAAAATTAACTTTATTCATAGGTTGAGGAAACATCGAGTCTTTATGAAAGGATAGCTAATAATAGAATGCAAGAAAGAAGACAAATATTTGAAAATTTTAAGAAAAGTGTGTACACCGTTCCCGATTACACAGGCAAAGAAAAGGCAAACCCATCAGACCCTCCTTTTGACCCAACACCAGGTACAATATGTATCTCTGAATTAAATACGGCAAATCATGGTTAGAAAAAAGGATGGCTTGAATCAGTATTAAACTATTTTATGGCTAGAATGCGGGGATCAATTTCTTAACCTCACGGAAGGAGCTTTTGGAAGTATTACATCACCAAACTATCCTGACAGATATTCTCCGAACCTTCAATGTGAATGGACCATTGAGGTGAGTGTATATAATCAATAGCATCAAAGACAGAACTTTTACAAAGGAAGTGCCAAGAAGAAGTGCGAAAACTAATTACTTGCCCTTTGATTAATTTGGCAGAGTATTCCGGGAACTGTGGTCGAGGCAACTTTCTTTGATGTCAAAACCCAACCCTGGCTGTTCACGTTTGCAGACTATGTAATGGTTTCAATTGATGGAACGTTTGATAATTATCGACGGTATAAAGTTTTTTGTCATATGAAACCCACGCTCCATAAGATTGCCTTGCATGTGTAGTCTAATTTATAGAATTATTTTGTAGATTTTCTGGAGATGTCAACAACAAAATGCCATTTACATTCATTTCAAACGGTAACCGTCTACGAGTACGATTCGTGACTTCTCCATGGCTAAACTTCAGAGGGTTTAAGTTGTCTTACGTTGTAAGGCCTATGAAGCCTTCGGATGTCGCACCGCCTGAGAATGAATTTGGAAGTGCGTTTAATAATGATCTCGTGGCCGTTTGCAATTCAAAACCCATCGGATCTGAAAGAATTAATACCAAATTTATACAAGAACCTCTCAAAATCGAGTCTTCTAATTCAACACATAGAATAGTAAGGATTGTGAACGGAGTTGAGACGCTTCCCCATCAATATCCGTTTATGGTTGCTATTTTAGCTGATGAGTCGTTTTTCTGTGGGGGATCTCTAATTGATGAGTACCATATTTTGACTGCTGCTCATTGTTTGGAAAGGTATGTTAAAAAAAGGGTATACATTTTTTGGCAATTCCATGTAAACTTTACAATGGAGCTTCATGAAAGGTTTGCATACATGTAGCATTCAACGCATTGACCTATTTTTTGGAGTTTACAACATGAGTAATCGGGCTGAAAACTTGTATGCTAGACAAGTACGTACAATTCAATTCCCAGATATTGCCAATAGCGTTTTTATCCATCCAAATTACAATGAGGAATCTGGAGCAAATGATATAGCTATCTTACGGGTTCCAAAACTGAAAACAACGAGTAAGTTGTAGGATTTGTTTGGTATTGACAGATTGTACCTTTGTTTGTGTTTGAAACATAGTAAAACTCTCATAAATGTTTAGAATATGTTCAACCAATCTATCTCCCCAGTGTGTACTCAGCCTCCACATCCTTTTCTGGGTGGACTCTTAAGGCTATCGGCTGGGGAGCTACAGAACCCATTAGTAAATTCTCGGATTACTCTTACTCTAAATGACTATTGCAATTTGATAATTCAACCCACGCCTGGTTTATAGTTACGGAACTTTTTTTTCTAGCTACTGATGCTTCATCGAATCCCCAAGTTAGCATCACTCCCATCCTAAGACAAGCTTCAGCCACGGTAATTACCCAAGTAGAGTGCAGATCCACATTCCAGGGCTCAGTCACCGGAAATAATATTTGTACCAGCAATCCTATCAAACCCCTGGGTGACAACTCTACTCAAGCTGAGGAAGAGGATACGGAAATTATTGAAGATGTCCAATATGAAAGCCCCTGTCACGGAGACTCAGGTGAGCTTACACAATACGCCGGTTTCCGGGAAGGACATTAATCCACAATTACTTAGAGCTTGTCTCTTTGGTCCAGACGAATATGGAGTATCAAAATTGTTAATGTTTTTTAGGTGGTCCACTATTTGCGGATTTCTCCGAAGAGCTTAAACCTTCCGGAGTTGAATCTGAAACTGAATTGAATGGGGCTGGAGCATCTATTCATGAATGTGTCAATGCAAAACCAAACGGAGCTTCTAGCCCTCTTAAACAAGATACTGTTTGTCAAAGACCAAAAGATTCGAATTCCAAGTGGTTTGTTCAAGTTGGAGTGGCATCCTTTGGTTCACGAGTTTGTGGCAGAGACATTCCCGTGGTTTACACTAGGGTAACAGCTTATCTGCAGTGGATAGCTTATATCACGGGAAGACATGGATAATATGATAAGACCTTTTTTAACATTTTCCAAATCTGTGACATTACCTCATTGTAACTATGATTAATATTAGTTAGCATGCAGCATTTATAATGATAAAGACGACAAATATAACCATCATTTTTATTAAAAGTCATCATGTATATTTACTTAAACTCAAATCATTAAAGAACACTTGCCCAAAAAATGTTTTAGAATTCGTATGTATAGTGCAAAAATTAAAGAAGTAAATGAATACTTCATTTATCCCTTATTAATCCCACTTAAAACTTACGAGTATATAAACTATTATATACTCTTACTTAAAAGGACAAAATTCAACAAGTTCAAGGATAATGTAGTCAGCAATAGCTTAGCCAGCTAGTAGCTACTTAGGAAATTAATTCACTCTCTCCCATCCACTTTGCATAACAAAAGACACGGATAACAGCTCGGCATTTTCCCCAGCGTCCTTTGTTTCTTTGAAAAAATACATATTCATGTACTTATTCCTCGAGTACCACTACTCTATACCTTCTTTTGTCAGTGTCAATAGTAAAGTATTAGTAATCCCTCATAATCATAATATTCCATGTTAAAGTAGTATTATGCTCGAAACCGTCGAAGTAAGAAAACCCAGTTATTCCATATGAAGGACTTTTAACAAGGAAATGTATTTCTCCGCTGGGAATATTAAAGCTTAAACAAAAGCAACTGGCCAGAGGTACCACTTTTGGGGATGTAACTACTCCACAACGAATTAGGGCTACATAAAGCTGAAGATTATGTTCACATCCCCAGAATTACTCTTCATCTACGACCAAACTACTAGTTAAATAATAATAGATACCAGTAGGTACTCCAGATACTTACTCCATAGAACATGCTTGGTTTCAGTAGAATGAAATAATATCATCGTCCCTACCTTTCCAATTAATTTATTCTTCAACAAGACTGATCTGCAGACACGTAGAGCTAATTTCAGGATTGATTCCATTGCAAATATTTGCATTGATGATGATGATGATGAGCCATACTATTTTCACTCTACGTTTGAGCATAGCAGACAAAAGTTCAGAGATATCTAGCGAAAGCGAAGCCGTCTCTTTTATTGTGAAACTAGCAGATAATTTCGCCTCAGAACTTAAATGTATTTATGGCTATACACACACTTTCGCCCTTTTACATTCCGGAAAAGACTCTATCGAGGCTTTGGGATCCGATTATCAAGATTATCATGTATCTTCATAAAACTGCAAGCATGAAATGAGTTTCTTTCTCGTAGTCAAAGTGAAAGAAGTGGTTCCCCAGCCTAAAATTAATAATCATCTTCATAAGTAAACCTCAAAACCAGCCAACTGCGGTCTCTGAGAGAGCCTTTATAATAATCAACCCGGGGATTCCTTTAATAGGCAGCATTTCCTTGTATACTTCATATCTTTCGAGTTCACTTCATACTTTATCATCATCGTTGTCGTCGTTTGATTCGACTAGTACTTCAAGTTGAAGTCTTCAAAGGTGCTTTTAATCATCGGAAGCACGGAAAGTGAAACTACAGCAAGATAGGAAGGGGAAAAAGTAAAACTACAAAAAAGTATCTCACGCAATAACTCCAATAGTAGATAAATAGCGTAGGACATTCTATTATTACGGATGGAGAAAGTTGGGAATTTAGGTTACATGGAATATGGAGAGCAACCAAGAATTATAGACATAGCTGAGTTATATTTTTATACCTAGTTTTTATTAATCAATAATGGTCTCATGAATACGGTACTGTTTACTGTTTTATAATCAAAGGAAAAACAGTTGAAGTTGCATCTCTTTACAAAGGAAAGTAAGGAAGTTCTAGAGAAAGATGTGATGTAGTCGTTTCATCTGGGTAGTTTTAGAAAAAATAGTTTCGGCTGATTGATGAGCTTTTTTAGTCCTACTTCTGTTATATTTTTATGCGTAGTTTTTATTAATCAATAATGGTCTCATGAATACAGTAGTGTTTTATAATCAAAGGAAAAACAGTTGAAGTTGCATCTCCTTACAAAGGGAAGTAAGGAAGTTCTGGAGAAACATTGAAAGGATTACTGATTTGATTACTTATGCACCTGTTAACTTCATCGAAGAAAGCTTTGTTCAGGAGTAGAGTATGTTTTACCTTATTTTTTTAGATTACAACTGTGGTAGAAATATAAAGAAGGTTTCTCCTAGAGAGATTGATGAATAATGTTAGTGAGATAATTACCTAGTTGGGCCTGGACTAAAAATGTGAAACTTTGCATATTTACTTTCCAAACTTGAAGTGGTCCTTTGTTTAATTTTAATACAAACAATTAGTAGCAATAGCAAGCATGTTTTACGTTTTTAGAATATATCAATAAAAGTTTTTCATGCGGCTGAACAAAAACCATTAGTGTGGTTTTGTGATATGTTACTTTTGTAGCTGCTTTGCAACGTCTTTGTCTCCAAAACGGGTTATTTTTTCCCGATGTGTCCCTGTACGCTTTTATAGTCAAATTCTAACATCAAAAATAAATAAAACTACACAGCATTCTCATATATAGTTTCCATGATAAGAAGTAGGAAGCCTAGTCAAGTTTAAGAGCACTTCTCGAGCTCCTGAGTGAAAGTTACTATTCTCCCTTCACCAGTTATCTTCAGTTCTGCAAATTTCTGCTCGCTTTCCTCCAGTCCTCCACAGTCTCATTTTACTTTAATGTGTTTTAGACAGGAGTAACAACCACATTACCACATACGAGTTGACTACTGAAATAAAAAAAAATGATACCCATACGTTTTACTTCTTTGAACTTGTTTCCATTATATTCCACCCATGCTTATTAATCGCATCCAATGATGCCAATTGCAATCGCATTCAACTAAAACATAATACGCATTCAGTTCTCAATTCCACGGTGTCGGTACCAATCACCGAAGAACCACCTAGTCCTTTACACAAAAGCTGCTGCAACCCGTACCTTTTTTAGTTCATTACAATTGAACAAATACATGTTACTAAAGCGTAGAATGAAATAAAGTAAAAATGTTCAGGAATGCACGTCCCACGTCTCATTCAATCTAAACCTGTTTACTGAAGTTTTTGTCCATCAATTAGATTGGAAACTTCTGCCAATCCAGCTTTAAGGGCCTAGACATTTATAACAAGTGAAAATGCTATTATAATATTACAGTTATGCCATGCACAGTAGTTGCTATATATGTCTCTACTTCTCGTTAACGTCTAGATCACAGCTAAACCTAAGTTCACATAAATCCACTTTTACATTAAACTAAATATTGTAAAAGGGCCTAAGGAGTAATACCATGCTCTTTAGTTTACGAAGGATGCTTAATTAATAAGAATGACAAGTTTTCAAGTCTGGAGCAGAAGATTTAGGCATAAACAAAAGCGTAAAACGCCTTTTTCCCAGGGGAAAGTCTGTCTAATATAATGTTCTAGAGATTAGAAAGTTGGAACTTGGTAAACTTAGATTCGCGTTTGACGTAAGGTGCAAGCAAGCAAGGACTCTTGACAAACAAACTTGGAAAAAGTATCATTTGAATCATATAGTAGGTAATAGTATATGTACAAGGAATAAGAGTGTTTGTAGCTGATTACAATGAAATCGGAGGTTGTGTTCCTTCCTTGTCTACTGAGAACAAACATTAGCTTAAACTGAGGATTAGATGTGTCTTCTAGGCAATCAGTATTAACAACGGTTGACATCTCAAATACGTTGAAAAACTTTTCCAGGCCGAGACCTTATAGTAAAGACATTTTGACACGATATTTCCCAAATATGTTCATCGTATTCATTGCAAACCTTTTGGTAACCTCACATTATATCTATCTTGACAGTAAAAAATCCCATATAGATTGTAGTTTTTAAGGACAAATAGCTCAACCCAACTGAAGTGGATTTGAAATATTTCTCACTGTAAATTCTGCACGTAACGTAACACGAGAGAAAGAAGTCCAAATCTGGTAGGTACCATACAGGGTCTATATTCTGTTTTAAGCCAACAACGAACCGTCAACCGTCAGTACTTCAGGATGATGATGATGATGGTAATCCTTTTAAGCATGCATGCTGGTGTTAAAGAAAACCTTTCCATAAGTCAAATTTTAATTAAGATTGAGAAAGTAGCTTTCCCTGGAGGCAACTAAAGTACTAAATGCTGCATAAAATATAGATTAACATATATGAACAGCTATTACTGGTGGGCCCTTGGGAAGGGGATGTTTGGAAGTGTTATTAATAGTTCACAAGTTCACAATAGTCCACAAGTTCTTAATATTTAATTCTACTTCTGCTATAAAATACACGTAGATATGCTAGACGCCACATTTGGAAGATCTTCACCATTTATGGCTACTTTTCTATAAAATAAAAAATCTGTGTTATTTGTGTTTGGGGAAACAATTGAATTTCCAATTCGACTATTTACCAACAGGATTAGAAATTCGATAAAAAAATATGTTTAAGTATCTCTACGTGAACGTATTTCTTCATATAAACCTTAACTGTATCGCATTCGAATTCGAGTAAGGAGTAAACCTTCCAGAAAACAGACTTGTAAAGTTATCAGGCAATGAAATATGAAATAAAAAGAAATATGTACAGACAGAAGACGCCCGTTGTACTTTAGGATACATTAACATAAATAAGCCGTTCTTTAACTCCAGCTTTGCCTATTCTATTGCGAAATAAAAGGTGCCCATCGGCCATCATCTTGCTGATTTTGAAATCCAAATCCCAGAACTAGAAATCTGGAGTAAGATTAAAAGCACTCGGTCATTTTTATAGCAACCCACACGCTTTTTAGAATTATTTCCTTGTAAAAATTTTGAAGAGCAGTCTTTTTCCTTTGTATCATGAATATTATTGTTGAAAAAAAGTTTTCATTCTTGTCTTGTATCCTAACAAGCAGTTTCTTATACAAAATTTAATTTGGAAATACGAAACTGGTCCTTTGTCGCTGTTGCTTTGCTTGCTGGTTATGGGTTTTCTGGCCAAAACATAATTCTAAAAAGGAAGATAATCGATTGCCAAACGGAAATGTTTCAGTAAAAATGTTTCAAACATTGTTATGTTTACATCCGTTACACACGGCTTTCTCCAGATGAAGGCTTGAGTTACCTCTATTAGCGTGTGTCACCTGTAAACTGTAGAAAAACTATTTTATTTCTATGCAGTTTAATGGCAAATATGCACTGTTCAGTTTAGGTGGAAGGTTTCAGTACAGAGAGCAAACTTCTGAAAAGGCGAAGAAAGGTACGTAGAATCCAAATGTCAACAAATTCGAAGCATAGTCTCTGCTTAAAGACGATAAATTATTAATAGAATTTCGTTCACTTAAGAAAGATCAATTATTCATCAATTAACTGTACTACTTAGCTATGTAAATTATTGACGACATGCTTTATGAACATAAGTAGGAGGGATCCAATGCGATAGAAGAATAGAGATAATAATTACTCATATATCCATCCAGAACATGAAAGTTAAAACCTTCACCCGACTTGACATGCACATATATGTATTAGTTTTTAATTCCGGACTTCGCCCTTTAGAACTTAATTAGCGCAGTTAGTCATCAACAAAATTGCACGAAGTCAGCTTTAACAGTAGTGGCTGTAATAGTTCCTTATTTAAGGATCGATAAAATGTTCGGTTGCACGAAACACAAAGTAAAAACTTCTAATGGAATGTAAACATTCAGCATCACGATCTGGGTCCAACTGGCATTATCAAGCCTTTGGGATCGGTAGTCGAAACTTGAGTTTCTATATAAAGTCTGCTTGTTAAATTTTATACTGGCTGGTTGGCTCAATCCTGAATTTTGACGTTTTGGCTCGATTCTGTAGAAGCTGATATAATGATACCGATTAGGGATCCGCTTTCAAAAGCGTAAACTGTCGAAATCTGATACAGTTACACATTGGTTGACAAGACGTATTTTGTAACAATTAGCCTTTCTCCTTGTTACACAAAGTCAAGAAAAGGGGAGGAAGTATGGCCTTTGGGGAAAGTTGACGAGGGATTTTGTAAAGATTTCCTATTGAGTCGTAAGATCTTTCCGGATGTCTTATTGTCTCCTTTGACAAAGTGGAGATATTTGGATAGTAAATCCACAACTTTGACGACTTTGTCATGGACCTATTCTGCCATCATCAGCAGAACCAGAACGTTAAAATTGATATCTTGAAATACATGAAAAATCACTCCGTTTAAAAAGGCCTTAAAACATCGTGTAGTCATAATATTATTTTAGTAGATTGTACAAAACCCAATAAACCCTTTTCTGCTTTAGACAAGACTAAGCCTAGCATCCGTTACTTTGCCTGTCTGAAAAATTAAGTTTCGGGTTTGTTAAAGGATTGTTTTGAATTTATACATGCTCAATACGCTTCTACAGACAGTGATTAGTTGATTAGTTTTCAGAATTTCTGTAAAGTCTACTTTCCATCAAAGTCTAGGAAAAGTCCTACAAAATCGTAAATAATTTTAAACTCTGTTTCCCGTTGGCAATTCTGTGTAGTTATAAATTTAACATCGTTTACATGAGATGCGAATGCAATTTAACTACAAACCTCTCATACCATAACTAAGTTGACATAATAAAAAACCTCCTCCAAGCAGCTATATTAGCCCAGTCAATTGATATAACCTACGGGTGCTGTACTCTGCATTTCAATTTTAATGAATCATTGCGTTGTTCATTCTAAACGTACACGGTAAATTCGTTTACTGCTTACCGTTACTGACTACTTTATGCCTTATCCTTTTCATTCTACCATTTCTACGAAATCGCCTTCTTTGCTTTCTTCTATATTTGATGTGGGGGCACAGCCCCACTCGACCCGTTTCACACGCATTTTGTAACTCGATTATCCTTCAGTTGCCTGAACCTTCAGATTCTGTGCAAAAGTATTGTTTTGTTAGTTGCTTATTTGTGAACAAAACTAATACGGTTCATAATTTTTCAAACTTTCATCCTAGTAGTGTGGTCAGTCTGACAAACACAGACACAGGTGCCTACACCTTCGGATTTTACCAAAACAATCTGTTCTTTGTTAATCTTGTTCAAAAGTAGAGAAAAATGTTTTTGGAAATTATTTACCCTGTCGGGTCCATCTGACCCCCACGGGCACTTAGAACTTATTATTATTAAGCCTGGTTTGGTTTGTGCCAAAAATAATCAGATCTTTGTTAGTTTTGAGCAAAAGTAGAAGAACATTATTTTTGGAAATTTCTGGCCCGTAGGGGTTGTTTAAACCTTTATCTGTGTCATTCGCCCATTGTACCGTTTGGCTGTATGCGGCTTCCTTTGGATCTGCTGCCATATTTTATGTGGGGGCACAGCCCCCCCACACCCCGTTGTTTCTTCCTTTGGTTTGGTTTCCTGACTACCCAAGGGATTTGAAGCTTTTTAAAAAAACAATAATCGAATTTTGTCACCCGCTAGTGCTACGGGTGCCTGAAACTTCGGATTTTACCAAAAGTAATTTTGTTTGTTGCTTATTTCTGAATAAAAGTAAGTTCCATAATTTTCAAAAACTTTCAGGCCACGACTCGCAGGCTCGCACGGGTGCCTAAACTTTCTGATTATACCAAAAATAGTCCGTTGCAATTTTTCGCATTTGACCCCCACGGGTACCTAAAACCTTCGATTTTACCTACAGTAATCCGTTATTTGATACTTATGAAGAAAAGTAGAACAACAATATTTTTCGAAATTTCAGGCCAGTGGGGGTCATTATGACCCCCACGGGTCACTGTGTAGTCCGATCGGGCTGGTTTACGAACTTAAACCTAAAAATGGACCCACTATGCAAAATTTCGGGAGTGTGGCATCATTATTTCTTGAGTTATCGTGTCCGCACGGACACGATACACACGAGGACACAGT
Source organism: Hydroisotoma schaefferi (assembly GCA_034682405.1). Taxonomy (NCBI): domain Eukaryota; kingdom Metazoa; phylum Arthropoda; class Collembola; order Entomobryomorpha; family Isotomidae; genus Hydroisotoma; species Hydroisotoma schaefferi. The sequence continues at coordinate 1,757 of JAQFZX010001535.1, read as the reverse complement.
GCGTATGGCTACATAAGCCCAATTGACTGGGCTAAAACTGAAATGTCTTAATTTGTTGGAATTATTATTGAGTACTAACGTTAACAGCTAGAATTAATTTAATTATCAGACAGCTTGGGTTAGATGATCTGTGTTGTAAATGTAAGTTCCTAATTGTAACAAGAGAGCAGGATTAATGTTCAGTGGCATTTGCATGAAATAATACTTTGGAATTCTTGTCATCTTTTATGTCTATCTATTTATTCTGTAAAAGTACTACTGAATAAGGCTGTATCAGATGAGATTAATTGGAAACATTATTGAAGCCCTGCAGCAACAGCAAATACATAGAATCATCTCAGAGAAAGTTTTCAAAAGGAAAGCAGTATTAGTTAACATCATACCGGATCTCACAAATGGAACCCGGGCTACTATTAAATTCTTTAAGGATGGATTAAATAGCGTTAAATCTACAGTAAATCTACTACTATGAATGAGGAGGGGGATGTATGGCTGTAATTCGGGTTGCATACGGTTTTACTCAAATTTTAAACGGTCGTCCGGAAATCCGGAGTTAGTGAAAGATGCAGAATCCCTAACTTCGTGCAATATTTCACCAGTCAAATCTTCCAATCTCGTAAAAGTTGAGGAAACCCGGAATTCGGTGTGGTGAAAGTGTGTATATTTGAGTGAAGTTAGCCATTCTGAGATCAGAAGGCTGATAGCTTTTACGGAAGAAGGGTGTTGTGGTTCTGGGATACGAGCGGGAGACAAAATATCCAGTGACAGAAATAAAAACTACGTTTTTTGAAAAATAATTTAATTTCTTGACATTTCTAACTTGTTTCTTCACTTATCCGACCTAAACTTCCATCCAGATTGGAATAAACCAAGAAAGTTAAAAAGTTTTTATGGGTTTTTTAACTTTTTATGAAAAAAAGTAAGTAAAAAAGTATTTATTTTTGGTAGTTTGTAGAGGTGTAAGTTAAATAGAAGTTTTGGCCGGTCCAAAAAGGATTGACAGAAAAGTGAGAAAGTTGGTGAAAGTTGAAGGGAAATTTTAAGGATTTTTTTTTTACCAAGGAAGGAGGAATTAGGTCAGAAATGTTAGCGTAAAAAGTCTATAAAAAGGCCAGTTTGGCAGTAATTTTGTTGGGTTTTTTTTCTCATTGTAGCGTAGCGGTCCATATACTTTTAGTATTTCCAGAAATTATTCCCCAGGGGTTTTATTACTTTGAAGGAAAAATTAGTATACTATTAAAATGGACCAGAAAGGGCAAATTTAAACTTTTAACGTGGAAGGAAAGGTAGTGGGGCATTATACAGGGGAGGCATTATTTCGGGAAATACGGTATAACTTCGAAGTTATGGACGTTGTTTTTACGGCTTTGAATTGTCCAGGTGGAGGGGCTTTCACTTTTGGAATTATGAAAGTAGTTTTTTTTTTTTTTTTTTGGAAAGAAGTGTATGTAGCACGTGTAAATGTAAATGTTAGGTTTATAGTTGGTGGATGGATTTAGCCTTCCTAGGATGGAAATTAAATGGAAATAAGTTGTATTATCGATCCGGTAAATTCGGTAGTTTGGACTTTCTATGTTTCTTACGAGGATAGCATTGATAATTTGCAATAAATAGGCTCAACTAATGATGTTGGATTTGCTAAGTTTATGCTAGCTAGACATCAGAAAGAAGTAGGGGTTATCAATAAGTAAAAAGGTCAAGTATAATGCTTCAGAGCGAGCGTACATCATCAGAGTTACTGATTTGGGTAGAACTAC
>JAQFZX010001534.1:0-28294 GCA_034682405.1 Hydroisotoma schaefferi | reverse complement strand
CGGGGCTGGTCCAAGGATTCGCAGTTTCCACAGAACTTCTTGGAGGAGTTGCAGTAGTTGAATAAGAAGAGTAAGAATAAGAATGAGGACTCGGGCTATTGTAAAAAGAAGTCGGGGTTGGGGTGGGTGTGGTTGTAAATGTTATCAAGGGAAGTGGAGTTGTCGTAGTAGTAGTAGTAGTAGTAGAAGTTGTAGTGGATAAAGTATAGTTATCCCCCGATAAGGCACCATTATTAAGGTCCACGGGAGAAGGTTGGAATTTGCTTGTGGCAAAGAGTACCGTAGGATTATAATCCGGTTTCAAAGTAGTCAACTGAATGATATCTGTCTGCGGGTTATGATTGTTAATAAGCCCATTGTCATTATTGACAAGGGGGAGTTGCCCATTTAGATTGTGAAATGGGCCATTTGTATGCTGAAGTTGGCCAAAATTACCACCAAAGTTTTGATAGTTATTACTTTGTACATTATTATCATTATTACCATTTCCCCCAGGGGGAGGGAACAGGGTTGGTGGGTATGGGACCATGAATGGAGTGTTTGATGGGATAGGAATAGCTATGATACGACTCCCCGGAGGTGGCTTTCCAGCAAGGATCTTTACCCCCTGGGGTAATTGTTGGTGGGGGTGTGGCTGTCTTACGGCATTGAAAAGTGGACGCTGATTTTGGCTCATTTGTTGTTGAAGCATGTGCTTTAGTTGATTGTTGAACATGAACTGACGCTGTTGATGTTGCTGTTTTTGGATTTGTTGCTGTTGTTGCTGCTGAATTTGTTGCTGTTGTTGCTGCTGTTGCTGTTGCTGTTGTTGTTGCTGTTGCTGTTGAAGCTGCAACATTTGCTGTTGTTGCTGCTGATGAAGCTGAATCGCTGGAATATTAGCATTAATCTGGTTTTCCGTAGGACTAGCGGGTGTGACATACAAGCCCCCGTTGGTCATTGCAGCGAGGATGTTATTATTTATCGAATAATGATGCGAAGGCAAGTTAGCCTGCTTGAGGTCAAAATTGGACGGAGGATTCGGCCCGTAAATGGGATGAGCTATAAGTATCCCTTTGGACTTCTCTTGACCTTCATTACTATTCAGTGGTTGTCCATTATGATTACCGTTAGTGTTAGTATTAGTAGTGCTACTGCTTCCACCAAGGACATTATTATTGAGGCCACTATTGCTAAAAGCTTCCTGAGACTGATGGATCTGAATAGCTCCAAACTGGCCTGGTATCGCTTGACCCTGAGTTGGATAAAGTTGCTGGACCATTCCTTTAGAAATCTCGACATTTGGCGTACGACCATTAGCATTATTATTACTATTCTGTCTTTTCTGCTGCTGATTAGATTTGCGATCTCCACTCAGAAAGTCATTAAAACTGAATGGATTGAGTAGTTCATTGTTCACCAGGAAGCTATTCGATTGCTGGAGTTGACTCGACGAGGATGACAGTAGTGAGTCTAATGCATTTACATTTCTTACACTACTACTACTACTACCATGGCCTTGATTGGTATTCCTACCACCCCCGTTACTACTAATACTATTACTTGAAGGGTTATTATTATTTTGGTTAATATTATTATTATTTGTTGAAGAAGGGGTGAAAACAGTTGGCCAAGGAGGTCTGGCACGGAGTAGAACGGCCAATTGGTTCATCAACGGTTGACTCGCTGCGGGTCTCCAGGTTTCAGTTGCTGTGACTAACATTAATATTAAGCCTGACACACGGCATATTCGCCGCATCGCTATTATTCCTCCTCGTCTTGATCCACTACTAATCATCTTTCTACTACTATTGCTGCAGCTACTGTCAGTATTATCGGAACTTGGTCTATGCTCCGGGGCTTTTTGATGTTCAACAAACTTTTTGGAGCATCTTAGAGGACCACTAGTACTACTTATTTGAGTAGGAACTTTCATATTGCTCCCAGGCTTTCTTCACTCTTGTAATATAATTCTCATGTTCTACAACACTTCTTGAAGGATACTCATTACAAGTCTTGGCCTAACCACTACATAAATCCTTAACATCAACCAGGGAATTCCTCGGATCTGTCCAAGTCCAACGGTAATTATTCATGCAGAGCTAAGTTAACCTCAGGTTTATAGGTACTGATCAAAGCTCCAGTTAGATTTATTAGCTACAAATTTCCGTTGTGGCCAACTTTGATATTGATGAGAATAAACGTCAACGATGACAATAAAACGATCGGAATGAAGTTTGCTTTGAAAATAAGTCACAGTTTCTGGGCGTTTGTCACTAACTAAAGACCCAAGGTAAAGGCGTCCTGGAGCTTTGTGATATTAAATCCTATTATGTAAAATTAATTAGAAACGAGGCTTTGTTCAACCGTGTGACTTTGTGGATCCTATACACATCCCAGGTAGCTTTGAAGTTATCTAGCTCCTTATTAGAGCCTCTCTGTTGGTATGTAGCTATTTGTATTTATTTATCATCATCCTTACTGTGACACTATAACTGTCAAGTCAAGGAACATTACAATAGGTAACAACAACCTGGATAAACACCTTCAAACAGTTTGTAAGAAAGTTAGGGTTTTTGATTCAATGCGGGTGTATTGATTAGGGTAAAAGCAGCGGTGATATATCGGTACTCGGGGGTTAATTTACTTTTCCCAAGACGGTAGTTAGTTAAACACACGGCCTGTGCAATGGTATTTCTTGGCAAACTATCCGTCGATTTATTAGGGATTCCATGAATCATGAAAGGTAGCCTATTGTGTGTGCCAGTGGTGAATATTCTTGGAGAAGTGTCACATATTAAATATGCATACGAAGTAGTAGTAGTAGTTGTTATTGATCTCGTGTATTATTATGCTCCATGAGATGCATGCGGTTTCCCTTATCTTTCTTTGACTGGCACAGTTTACTCGACCCTGAAATTAGATTTCCTTCCTGAATACGACAGCCCGTTTCCCTTTTTGTCACAGGCTCAGAATTCGAGGAAAGAGCTGAGAAATCCTGAAAATAAATGGGATTTCAAGTCTTAATAACACTTTTCAAATACTGGAAAAATCCACATCACTTCCTGCGGAAATCTCAATATTGCAAAAACTATTCCAGCCTTTTGACACTTTCTACTCCACTTTCAATCAAAATAATCCCATCTTTTGAATTCTCACAATAAAAGGCAAAACCTTAAAACTCCGAAGATTTTTCACTTTTAGAGGAATTTACCAGTAGGTAAGTGTAACATCTAGAACTGAAATAGAGAGTGATACTGCCATTAAAAATTAACCCAACTGATTCACTCTCCTTGTCTATTACTGTTTCTTGAATAAACTAAACCAATTCCCATGATAAGAAGTATACTATCTTTTAGCATAAACTCTGGGTTGGTTCAGAATCAACATACATGAAGTTGTTTGCTTGTCTAAGGTTTTAAATCAAATCTAGAACAGACTCGGTTTCTTCCATCGAAATCAAATTTAACTTCCGCTCTAGAGTCATTAAATTAATTCAAACCTTTTGCATGCAAGCTAAACAAATTTCTTATTCATTATTATTATACACTACGTTAAGAAGATTACCACCAACTGTGCCTGAATCAAAATAAAGTACACCGTTCAATACACGCATAATCCTTTCCTTCCTTATCCTATCCTCACGATGACATGGCAAGTGACACCAAAAAGTTAGCAATAATATACATTGCCAAAGTAGCTCTTTGTTCATCAGTATTAATATAATGATGATCAATTTGTGCAAAAAACATCACACAGTCAACGTACGTACAGACTTATATGCACTTTTTACTTATAAAAATCCATATCACGAGCTTAAACTTATGGGCCGGTATTCACAACCGTTCCCGATTCCAATTCCCAGCGGTACTAAGCTATAAAATAGTACCTAAAGTAGCATTCACCATACTCTACAGGGTTTCCCTTTCTCCCATGTATAAACTTTTACAATATTTTTATTTCATACCTGTACTTTACTACAGGCGACTTTTCTCATAACTTAGTTCCCCTTAAAGTAGGGATAATTATTCCAATAAGTATAGCAAGCATGCATGCAAGCGGTAGCGGTTCGGTTGGTGTAATTAATTCAATTGAGGCTAACACTTCCTCCATATCCGCCCTTCTTAATCAATACCAATTTACTTACCACTCGAGTCAAGTACTGTAGTAATTTAATTGGTTTGGTAGTGAACTTCCAACCCTTTAGCACTGACTGAGTAAAAATATCATTGACACGATCCATCCAGGATATGAATGACTTACACTTTTTCTTTGTGCACATTTCCTACATCATACTTTCCTGTAGTTCAGAATCAGTTTTTTAACAGTACCACCGACACGTTAGCGATACTTATAGGGTCCTAGGTATAATATTAACCAATGTTCTTCTAGGTAGTTGGAAGTAAGTATTAAATTGTTGTCAATTAAATTGTGCTCTAGAATCCCAAAGAAAAGCGCAAGCAAACAATGATACTGGTGAGGATTCATCCCTTATTGTCCTATTTTTGTGTCATTTCCTATCAATTTAGAGTCAACTGCCTCCCTTCTTCATGCTTCAGTTTCTCAGACTGAGAGTTCTTCATTTCGTTTAATATGAACTTAAACTTCGCTTGATAGGACACCCATAAATAATTACAGTATATAGAATTTAAACCTTTATAAGAGGTAATGAAGGATTCAGACCTCCTCGATGACACCTTATAGTTAAATAGATTTCTTATAAAAACACAACTTTATTTATAGAAAACGTGCTTTATTTTACTTTCATAAAAAGTCCTAAAATGTTAACGAATTTACTCTGCCATTTCTTATGATTATGATTGTGATTATTATGGGGTAGTCGCTTCTTTAACGTGACTACGCGTAGTCACGTTCACATTAGTTATGATTTATAAGTAAGTAGAAAGACGGACAAAGGACTGTCAAAAACTAATAATGATCTTAAAACGCCCAAAACCGTACTAAGGAAGTCTCTAATGAAGAAAGGCAGAAAGGGAGAAGACGTTCATGCAGCTCAGTATTTAGACAGGTCTAGATAACCTGAAGGATTTATACTTCTAGGAATCTTTTACTTTAGCTCAATTACTGCTGAGCAATGTCTAGCACTGAGCATTAAACACATTTTTATAAAGCATGTCCAATGGTTAGTACTACAGTACAGTGTAGTTTTACTGTCTTGTTGATATGTAGGATTTGCCCAGGTCATTAATTCCGCTAGGATAGAAGTGAATCACTTCGTGGGAGTATAGTTCCATAAATAGTCATAAAAGCATCACCTTGTCAGTCTATCTCGTCTTGCAGGCCACCTTAAGATTCACTTGGATGACGCGATGACGTCACGAAATATCCAGCTAGGGGCCAATTGAGAATCACGTCTTCGTCTGAACTTATGTGAAAACAGAAATTCTTGGAAACCCATCATCTCCTCTCCTACAGCTTTTAACTTACAATTTTGAAATTAGTCTCCAATTAAAGTTGAAAGATGTCTACATTTCCAGACACTTTTTTAAAGAGATTGTTTGTCTAAAGGTTAAAGATTTATAGTTGATTTATATTTCAGTCGCCATTTCAAACCTCAAGCACATTTAAAAACAAAACAGTTCCTGGAAACGTAAAAACATCTTTCAGCTTTAATTGGAGACTAATTTAAAAATTGCAAGTTAAAAGCTGTAGGAGATGATGGGTTTCCAAGAATTTCTGTTTTCACATAGGAGCAGTCGAAGACGTGATTCTCAAGTTGCCCCGAAACGATTAAAGAGAAAGTCCTGAAATGCCCCCTCAAGCAAATCTAAGCCATAAACCGTTTATCGTTTACTGCTATTTATTATATTATGCCAAACATTAGATTAAAAGAAGATACCCCGTTTATCTAAGTACTGGGAAGTCGCTTGGTTAGTTTTAGTACAACGTTGATTGAGCTATTCTTTAAAAACCTATCAAATTTTTAAATCCAGTTTTAAAAGAGGCAAAACTATTTACTACATCGTTCATAGTTCAACCTGACAAAAAGAACAGTAATTTACCACCAGCAAGTCAATAAAATATATCAAACAAACATAAAATATGAATGATGAAAGTTTTAAACAATACGCTTTTCACTTTTTCCTATTTCTTCATTCATTTTATTATTACCCTCGTCAGATCCTGCTCGGCCAGTAATCATAATCAAAGTAAAGAAATGAAATAAGCATGATAATTTTTGGGATAATATACAAAAGGAACAACAATGACAGCAATGAACACAGTAGCAGTGCTAAAAGCTATCATCTATTTAGACCTCTTTATTCTCACCATTTAGATAAAAGGAGTGAACAGTATACTCACTTTTATTCCCGTCAAGCTCTTTATAATTCATTCGTTGCAATATTCATCTTCAACTTTATCTTAATGCTCTTTTTTCATTTGTGTAGTTTACTTGGTACTTGCTTTTGGTAGCGTGGGGGGGGGGCTATTACTTACTTATCTAGCATGTTTAACCTTAGATCCAGTTATTAGTATTATTATAAGCCCCCTAGAGCTGTTAACAGGCAGCAAGTGGTAACTAAGTGGCTCCCCTAATCAAATTTCACTTTTTCTAAAAATATTTCTTCAACTATTTGCCTCAATTTACTTTTATTACTGTTTACCCAAGGAATCTTATCTAAAAATAAGACGAAGTTGACTTTATAAGTGCCTAATAAGTTTAATTTTTTCTATTTAGAGGTTTATATTAGATATGCATGTCTACTGTTTATTTATTTGCTTGTTAATAGTCTGATTTACGAAGTTTTCTAAATGTATTTTTTTTTTAATTTACATGAAATAAACGTCTCGTTCAACCAAAAAAAATATACTTAGTTATCAACATTAGCATGTATAAGTGTGAATAATATTCAGTGTCTGCATGTCCTATACTTTATTAACATTCCCTTACCAACTGCCTCCATATGCATGAGAAAGGTCACGAATTCCCTCTTAACCCAGAAAAACCGCTGACAATCATCATCCCAATTACTAAAACTCAAACTGACTTATCATTATAATAAACTACATTACAAAGATGTGAATAGATGTCTTTTTCCTAGGATTTGTACTATTTCATGAATAAAAAATGAAATCGAACTTTTACAACAGGGTAAATGAGTAAATGGCTCTTTTCCGGCAACGAATCGTATTTTTATTAAATATTGTAAGACTACTGGCTGTTTGTGACTGCATTGTAAGTTGTAAGTTTAAAGTTACTTTATACAGGAAAACGAATCAACTAGGTACAATTGTCTACTATCATCATGTGTAGTATTTTATCCCATAATCTTTAGCTGTAATTTAAATTGTCGTTAGTTAAGCACGGTTCATGACAAGCCTCTTAAGCATGCACGCTTTATTGCAATGCTTATGGTAATTTAAATACACACTCAAGTTAGATGATAAGTTTTTTCTTGAGGCTTAATTTTCTCCACTAGGATCACCGATTCACCATTTTAAATCCGCTTAAATTGCATGCAAAATAGTTTTTAAAACCTCATTTCTATTCTGCCTGACATTCACATCCTTTTTTACCCAAAAACTCTCAAGTGTGAATGAATGATTATGAATCAGTATAAAGTAAAACGAAACGTGGGATACCCAGTGTACCAATATTGCATTCATTCATGCAAAAATTAATCTCATTAAAATATTGTGGTTTTCAGGATTTAAGCAACTTTGGCAGTTTCTCTTTTAGTTTATTCAAGGATTTTTATGAAAAAGTATTGCTGCAGTGATATATGGTATGTAATGCCTGAAGTATGCGTTTTACAGCTCTGTACGAGTTTGCATACTTTTATTAAAGTTTTACCAAGCTTATTAAACAATATTAATTAAACTGGCAGGGAGTATTTTTCATCTGGAAAAATAATATCAGAAGATTCTTGAAATCAAATAAATATAAATATATAAATTTTGCTCCAATAAATTTTAATAAATGAAATTATGGGGTGAGTTATGGAAATCGAAAAGTTGCTGTTATTTAAAAAGTAGTCTAATCGAGGGATGCACAATAAGCAATAATTGGAATTCAAAGTTTTGTCAAGTTTATTAAACAATATTAATTAAACTGGAATGGAAAGTATTAAATATCTAAAAAATGAATCTCAAAAGATTCTTGAAGTCATCCACTAAGTATTAATAAATGAAATTATGGGTTATAAGTTATGGAAATCGAGAATTTAATTTTATGTTTTGTCTATTTTTATGCAAATTATATTTTTTAAAGTAGTAGAATCGAGAAAGATGCACAGTAAGCAATAATTGGAATTCAAAGTTTTGTCTAACTTATTAAACAAGGTTAATTAAACTGGAATGGATTCATAAGTATTAATAAATGAAATTTATTACTTTTACTTGTTTTGTTCGATAATTTGTTGGATTTTGTTAAATATTAAATACGTAATACGTAATTCAATAGAAGAAACAAGCAAGTAATAGGATAAATAATTTAAAAAGTTACTACTTGACTTTATGCATAACGTTGTACTGTTGCTCATGAAAATTCCTGAGCTTGAGCTTCAAATAACCGTTCCATTTTTAAGTAAAAACCACAAAATTTATAAGCCTTCTATAAATTAATCTTACAACTCAACATTTTCTTTAATGAGTCTCAATTCTGCAAACCTTTATAACAAAGTTTCCCCACCCAATAAATTTTCAGAGAGGATCTGAAAAACATCCTACAACTCTACAACTACTTTTGAGCATGAGCCCCTTATATTTTGATAACACGTTTTGAATTATTGCTAAAAAGCTACAATAAAATCCATTCCTTCCTTCATGGCTCAAAAGTAAATGGCATAATGAAAACACATTAAAATAAGCAAGCCCGTTTGGCACATTAGAAGAATAATAACTATAAAATATAAATTTAAATTTAAAAAACTAAATTTACAAAATAAATAAGCCTCGATTTTAGTATGAAATCTATATTTAAAAAATCTAAGATGAAGACAACACAGGACTGGCTATGGCATCGGAAACATCTTCAACTGACTCTGACTTAACCTCTTCTAAGATGACCTCCGCTGGGGCTTCTACTTCCGCTGTCGGAACGAAGCTCGTAGACGCCGCAGCCTCAGAAATCTCAGCTTGAGGGACTTTTTCCACAATTGAGCTAACCGGCTCAGGGAGGATCGGGGCCATGTCAACATCACCGTCTGGGATGGAGTTATCTATTCTTGAGGTAGTGACCTCCAAAAAGGAGTCGGGGAACTCGGGATAAGCGTCCATCCGGTTTTGAGCAATTGGTTGCTCCTCATGTTGATGAATGAGTTGAGCCTTTTCGATAGATTGTTCTAATTCCCCGGATCTATCAATTGGCGATGATTGTTCTACGGAAAGGTCGGAGTTGGAATTTGTTATGGATTGGACGGCAAACGATGACCGGGAGGATGGGCCGGAGGTGTAGCCTAAAGGTTTGATGGTCATTGGATCGTTGTTGGTAACAAGATAGGTTTTATATTGACCTGTGGCGGAGGTTGACTGGTCAGACACGTAAATTGTCTTTGTACTGGCAGACCGAGAGGGGTTTAAGACCGCTGCGTGGACCTCTGATCCACTACCGTATAAGTCCCCACCGGCTGGAAGAATAAGAATATATTAGTTTACTATGCTGTACCAATCGCTGATATTCACAGATTTCTAAAGGAATTTCATATAAAAACTACGTACAGCTGCCACCAGTAGCTCCGTAAGTGATATCAACCGAGTCTGCAGAAGTCTTCTGCCCGGTACTCGTCGAAGCTTCCAAAACGGAAGTAGACGTTACAATATTTGAAGCACTCGCACCATGACCATGACCGTTGGTAGTAACAGGAGCCCATCCACCGCCTGGCTTTTGGTAAACATGAACTGGGGGCTTGATTCCATAATAGATAATGATGGGGGGTTTGTGCCAGGCTTTAGGTGCTAGGGCGTATTTAAGCTGAGCTTTTTGTGGGGGTGGTGGTCCGTATTGGGGTCTTGGTGGACCGTATGAAAACTGGATAAAAATCATATTGAATTGAAGATTTCATCAACTTATTTGCTTACATGAAGGATCATTTACAAGCCCTGTAACTTTTAGACCCTTACATTTGGTGGAGGTGGTCCTGGAGTGTATCCAGATGAGGAAGATCCTTTTGGTGGTCCATAAGAGGATTGAATCATAGAACTAAGGAATCCTTTGGGAGGACCATATGTGGGTGTAATTGAGCTAAAAGAACTCGGCTTGTTTGGAGCTCCATAAAATGAGGAAATGGGTCCGAATGAGCCAGCTCCTGATGGTGGTGGACCGTAGGAAGTTGAAACAGACGCTGACGCATGACTTCCTGCTGAAAAGTCATGCTGAGGTGGGCCATACGAGCTTGATGGGGGACCGCTTGGACCTTGGCCATATCCTCCGTTGCTGGGAGGACCGTATGAGGTTGTAACAGGGAAAGACCTACCTTTAGGTGGACCGTAGACGGGCTAAATTATAAAATTAATTGTTTGTCAAATTAATTCTACGAGCTAAAATAATAATATGAGTTTTGCTCGTAAAAAAGCCAGCATTCTTACCTTCGGGGGCCCGTAGACAGGCTAAACATGTAATAAAGAGAACGTTAGGTTAAGATAAGTCCAAATACACATTAATTTTGTATTTTAAACAAAGTAATTTGTTACTTACCCTGGGAGGAGGGCCATATGAACTAGGACTAGGACCAGACTTAAAGGAATCACCCTTCGGAGGACCATAAAACGAGGCCAAGGGCCTGAAAGAACTACTTAAACCACTCCCCTGCATATAAGAGCCGGCCTGTTAACATGAAGACAAAAATCCATTAGAAACATCAGTCGTTCGTTCATAATAAATCCATAAAATGGGTGGTTCTGAAACTCACTGATGGGGGTGGACCGTATCCCTGTTTTGGTGGTCCATAAGAACCTTTAGGAGGACCATACTCTATCTGTGGAGGTCCATACTCTTCTTTAGGAGGACCATATTCTGCCTTTGGAGGTCCGTATTCTCCCTGCGGGGGCCCATATTCCCCCCTCGGAGGTCCGTATTCTGCCTTTGGAGGTCCGTATTCTGATCTTGAGGAATCGGCAAATAATGGAAGCTGCTGGAAAATATGAATAGGAGGATGTCCACTGTAAATAATATGTGGGGGAGAGGGTGCCTTGTTGGATTGACTGAATCCGAATTTCATAGAAGAACCTCCTCCTTTAGAATACCCGTAGCTCGGTTTAGGTGGTCCCGGAAGCCACTACATTACCCAGTATATTAAATTAACTCAATTGCATGGAAACCGAAGGTACGGGAAACGGTAGCCATGCATAGGCTTGCATTAAAAAGTTACCTCAGACGACTGCCCACCCCCAATGGGAGGTCCGTACTCAACCTGAAAAGTTATATCCATATTTAAGAAACTTGTAAATAAACGAAAGTCTAAGTTAAGCTAAATTGGGAAATTAATAAAACCTTGGGTGGACCATAAACGGGTTTGGATGGTGGAGGTGCGCCGTATTCACTCTGAAAAGTTGAAATCTTATATAAGATAAAAGCAGTTATCTTCAAAATATTAATGCTTTTTATGACAAGTATAGCAATATTACCTTAGGAGGCCCGTGAGACGAAGACCCTGAAAATGTCAACTGAGAAAGGGAAGATAATCCTGAAATTGGGCCTGATGAGGAACCTTTTGGTGGACCAAATTCGGCCTAGAATATGTAAAAAAAAAACATTGTTCAACTTGAAACATTTTGAAACAAGGTTGAAGGCTTTTTGATAAGCTGTTTCTCTCCTACTTTTGGTGGTCCATAAATTGGCTAAAAGTAAAATAAAATGCAATTGAGATAGGAAATATGAATTCCTCATGAAGATTTCGTGAAGGGCGAAGATCATTAAATTAACATTTACCTTAGATGGCCCAGAGATTGATTGTGAAGGAGGTCCATATTCCGGCTTTGGTGGCCCATACGATTGGGATGGGAGTGATTTAAAAGACCCTTGCGATGAAGCCCCTAATTCTGACTTGTATGACCCGAAAACGGATGGTGAAGGTGGACCATAAGAAGATTTTGGGGGTGCTCCAAAGAATGGCCGCGGTGGTCCATATTCCGGTCTAGGTGGACCATACGAAGATTGTGGGGGTGGTCCATATTCTGGTCTAGGTGGACCATACGACGATTGTGGGGGTGGTCCATATTCTGGCTTAGAAGAGCTGAAAGAAGACTGTGGGGGTCCATATTCTGGCTTCGATGAGCTGAAAGAAGACTGTGGGGGTCCATATTCTGGCTTAGCGGAGCTAAAAAAAGACTGCATGGATGAATATTCTTGCCTAGGAGGACCATAATTAGACTGTGGGGGTCGCCCATATTCTGGCTTAGGGAAGCTAAAAGAAGACTGTAGAGGTGGTCCATATTCTGGCCTAGGAGGACCGTAAGAAGATTGTGGGGGTGGTCCATACGAGTCACGAGGTGGTCCATACTCTGGCTTCTCAATTAATTAACAAATCTCTTAATTAGTTACGCTGTACTACCTTCCATTTTAACGCTTTCGAAGCATCTAAAACTAATATTTTAAAGGCATCACCTTCCAAAATCCAATTATTAAAATCATCAAACGATTCGCCCTCGCAGAATATTGTCAAAGAAGTCATAAATAAACATTTGGAAACTGTACGTTAGTTTTCACCACATTTAAGCAAACCTACACCCTTTTTAGTGACAAAATCAACCATCCATCAAGCATCCATTACTTGGAAAAATTGATTAAATTAAATCGTAACAGCTCGACTGCTCGACTTAAAATGATCAGTCATTAAAACCATGTAATACCGTACGTGATTTGTTTGGTTAAATAACATCAAAATATTCAACGGTTAATTCCGCACAGTAAACCGTACTGTACTGTGGACTTCCTACAGAACTGCGGATATTAAACTCAGAATAATTCACTAATTCACGTAAAAGGTGAGGAAACTCACAGCTTATGAAATGCCATTATAAAATAGCATTAAAAAAGCTAAATTAATGAAAGGATAGACCTATCACAAGCTAAAATTGTCCGATATAATAAATTATCAATATTTCCTTCCTTCCTGCTCATCAACATCAAAGCTCTATTCATTAGTGAGCGAAAGTGCTCATACGAAATGACTTACCTTCGATTGAGTAAATTCGGGTCCAGACCCTTTAGGAGGTGAGACCACATGAATCGGCGGATGTGTATCAGACTGGTAAATCAAGACAGGCAAATCATGTTGTGGCAAAGGGATATATTTAATTGAATTCTGTCCTTTGCCCCACCCACCGAAGCTGGATGAACCCCCCTGAAACATTCAGACAGAAATTGTGAATATTCATAGCATAACTACATAGACCAAGGTTGGTGCATTTTAATGGATCGTTGGCTGCAGCTTTGCGTAGCATAAATCTATTTATTCAGCGTTTTTTTATTCCAGCAAGTGTCACCTTATGTCAAGTAAACGAATTGACTTTTGCATAGAATCTTTCGTCAGTCGTCTGCATTGGTTTTTTACTGGGTTGTAGTATATGTCATTTCAGAGACTGGGGATCTCAATAATCTGAGCAATTGATGAGAATTTTGACTATTCTGGTGGAAAGAAAAGGCAAGATCCTGACTAACTGATAGCATATTTAACCTTACAGGATATGGGAAAAAAGCAATGCACAATTTATTTGGCGTTGTAAAAGAGTTTCGAATTACTTTTCAGATTTTAATTTACATTATTTCTTTCCATTCATTTTATGAAGTTGCATTACTCATTCACTTTTTAAAAATATCCTTTTCAGTTTTTGCAAGTTAACTAATGGGATCAAATTTTAAAGCTAAAACTAAAGTTATTTGATGAAATATAGCGTTAATTACCTTTGGTGGAGGTGGGAAATGAATGATTGGAGGTTTTTCATTAGTATACACAATAGGTCCGGCATATTTAACCCCCTTGAACACAGGTTTGGCTATGGTATATCCCCCATCCGAGGCTGGACCTGACGGAGGGCCATAATCACTCGGAGGTGGAGGCTCTGCTAAACTCACCGATGCCAATAATAAGGCTGCTGCGGTGATACGAAGGGGTAAAGATAATACCTGTAAAGTTAAGAAAAACAATTCATACATTTTAGAATTTTAGTTCAGTTATTTAAAAAAAAAACAGTACAGTCCATCATAGCATTCCCATTTATAAATGAGTATCATGGCATCTTAAGAATAACTCCTTAATTAATTATTCATAGAATCCCTTACAAACTTTTTTAATGTCTTTATTAATTCAGTGTCACTCCTAAAATGGGGGTTTAAAAACTTAGTGGACAAATGGAACGTAAACTTTTTACTAAACGGTAATACTAAGCTGTAGCTTTCTACTACTTTTAAGTATGATTCAGAAACTGCTCATCAACTTCTATGAAGGTCAGAGAAATCTATTAGTTTTTTTTTGCATTTCGTCAATCTAATCAATATTTTCTTTACAACTTTTTGTTTCTCAAGACTTGCTTAAAGATTGTCCAATCCAAATCATAAGATCAAACCTTCCTTAAAGCCATGATTATTCTTACTACATGCATATAACAATATAACAAAGTTGAAACTGCATGCAAAGTTTTTACTGCACTTCCTCCCAATAGAATGTGTAGTGTAGCATTTGTGAGAAAAAGACCTAAACTCATCTTAAACTCTTGACTTCACTCATTTTAACAATCTTACGGAAAAATTCTATAAACTATCCTAAAACCAGTTTTTTCCTAGCTGACCTCAATACCCTGTCGTCGTATTTTGTGCGTAGACTATACTATCATCCTCCCATCATTGCACATTATTATAACCTTCAACTTAGTAATTCTCTGTTTCTGGTTTTGTTCTCACTTTCCTTCATCAATAATAAGATTAACTACCCCCTCATACTCATCTTCAACTTAGCCAAGTACGAAGATCCTAAAAGAGACCGAGGTTGTGGCTCAGTTGACAAAATAATCATGCGGTTCGGTTAGGCAAAACTGTAAAAAGCCTTGTCTATTACTACAAACGCAATGTAAAGCTGCTAAAAGACAGCATTATAAATTGTTAAATTTGTAACCGTAGCCCCTTGATTACACGGGACATGGGAGTGTTCTATTTTCTAAAAATGTAAGCGACTTTTTTTAACGATACGACCTACAGAAACCCACGACACCAGCATTACATCGAGGCATACACATGCCCATGAGATCGTTTATAGCTCGGCCGACAACTAGTAACGATATCCATATCAAGCTAATAAATGAAAAGTAAAACTGAACTTGATCTTGATCATGTTCATCTGTGGAAGATTACTAACCGCAAGCCCACAAAGAAGCTTCATCTCTGCTTCACTTTCACTTGCAGATGCAATAAATTAAATTAATAATCAACTTCAACTACAACTACTCCTTCCTTTCTTATCTTTTTTAGTCGAGTTCATTAGCATAAGATGCTTTTAGTAGTAGTAGTAGTAGTAGTAGTAGTAGTAGTAGTAGTAGTAGTAGTAGTAATAGTAGGAGTAGTAGTAGTAGTGTAGTAGTAGTAGTACTCTTAGAGTAGTGGTAATCATCCAGAGCAAGTTTGGGCTTTAATTTAAATATTAAATGACTACAGTTAACTCAAGCGGCAAGTGGGTGGAGATATTCCTCTGTGGGCTAATCTAGCTAATCAACAACTCCGTTTATGAGCTGTGTGTAGCATTAATTTGCATGAGATTTAGCAGGCTTTTTAGCTGTGAAAGATAGTATTGCATTGGTAAAGTAATTAATAAAAGGAAAACCTTTAGAAAGATCAATACTAGTTAAAAGTAAAAGTGTTTTTTAACCATTTGTCTAATCCAAATTTAAAAAGTAAAGTTTCTTAATTGGAAGAAACACCTTTCAGTAGACGGTATCACTATCTATACCTAACACTACAATATTGAAAAAGCTAAAACACTGTTTTGTTGAATAGTAATTAACTCCTCGAATATACTGAAAATTAACCTCAAAAATACTGAATATCTGTCAAAATCTAGACATTTCTCCTCATAGCGTCCATTCAGGAGTATAAAATCTCCAAATGCCTAGAACAAACATAAGTAAACTTTACCATGTGTGACGATCAAGCAATGTTTGCTTAAGTAGCAATCAGCAAAAAGCACCTAATGCATGTAAATGTTAACAATGCATTTCGTTCGAAAATTCTGCAGAAGTAAAAACGACAGGAACTCGCCAAAACCTCTGGAAATTAAATGCTCCAGTAAATTTGCCCCTTAATTAAATAATTCCTACAATACTTTCGAGTTGAAAAAAAATGGCATACATTAGATGTATGCTCTTCGCTATTGTGATTTTTATTAAATGGTTTACTAAATTCCACTTATTGTGTGGTAATCAACTATTTATCATATCAGGAATCTCAAGAGCTCAAAAACACAAACACTCGATTACATAATAAAAAGGGTTTTTTAGGACTAATCGAATCCTTCACTGGAGTATGCTGTACTCGATGGGGGTCCATACTAATTAACGCTAATGAATGCAATTCTCTCAGATTCGGTTTGTTTAGATTGAAGTTAAACTTTTTTTACCCAACTCCACTTGTCCTGTTACCCAATCAACTTGCTAAAACTTTCTTCCAAAGATTGTGGACGAAGTAAGGTGCTTCTTGAAATAAAGCAAGGAAAAACTCAAACACCTTCATGCAGACCAGTATTATTTCCTAGTTTAAAATGTACCGTATATATTTTAATACATGCCCAAGCACACTATTAGCCCCTTATAATACTATACTACTAAAAAATTAACTAAATATGTTATAATTTACCCTAAAATCTCCATAGTAGCTGGGGTCGCAGTTCGGGAATGTATGGTAAAGTAGTTTGTCCATTAAAAATGTCCTAATATAGTATAGACTGAACTGTTAATTAGTATTTGGCAATCAACTCCAAAAAAAGTGTCCCTGCATTTGAACTAATGAGTTTTCTGACTAAAGTCAAACTCAAACTAAATTGGCCAAGTATTCCATGCACCTGGAAGAAATATACAACTGTCAATAATACTTGTCCAAGGACCATTTCCGCTTCCTTGATAAAGTAAAGCATACCCTGTTCTGTTTGCATTAATCGTTACACAGAATAAAATAAATATTAGCAGGGTGGATTTGACTGCGAACTTCATTACGGAAGTAAGGCACTCTTTGCTCCATACTTTTATAAGGGGCTTCATGCTTCCTTTCCTGCATTTCACACAACATAACAGCAAAGTTAATTGTAGCAAGTGAAACAGAAACGTTAGCTACAAGTAAGTGCATGCACTTTTGAACGAAGGATGGGACAGTATTTAGCAGATTGATCTAATTAAAATGTTTACAAAATCGTGGTAGGAAACTAAAAGGTTTAAATTGCAGTGGCATTATTCCTATTTGTATTTATCTTGTATTTTACTCCATAATTAGGTTCTGTCGGGTTAAAGCTACTGGCTACTTTACCTACAAAAACCTACACTCCGCTAATTTCTGCAGCAAAACATCCCATGCACGTTTTGCTTTTGCCTACTACCTGACTTTAAGTAAAACTGTATTTTATTTACAGGTAGGGAAGTTGAGCTTTCGTGTGGAATTGTGAATTGCTACAATAGCTTTCTCCAGTTGTAGGAACCATAACTATCTGTATTCCTTTAGTTGTAAATGAATAACTGGCAGTTATAATACTATTTGTTAATTCTAAATAACAATCTACCGATTTATATTATTAGCGTTCGGTTAATTTATAACCATTCCATTCACCCTTATCGAACGCTAATAAATTATATTAAATCTTTAATTAAAAGTAAACTTATTGACTACTGGACGTAATAAAATTCTGCAATAAAATTTCGAAATACTTACACTCCGCATGATGAACCTTGTCTCGAGGGAAGAAGAACTAACCAACTGAAAGCGAATTGACCTCCTTATCTCTGTTTTTATATCAGGGTGAAAAATCCCATTCAGTTCGCCCAGTGAAGTAATAAATTATAGAATTTCAAATGACAGCAGCTTTGTAAAAGATCTTTACTACTTCTGAGCTTATCCCCATCCCCAGCGTCAACCCCAACCATCCCCAATCCCCAATAATACACCTTAATGTGTCTCATACACCAGAAAGTCTAGTATCAAAGGAAGACCTATCTTTAAATTCACTCATCATGCTCCTATATAGTTTCAAAATTGAAACAATTACGCGTAGGGATAGCATCTTCCTTAGTTCAGGTACAAGCTCACGAGACTTTTGAATTGATTGTACCGTACCTCGGTGACCTCAGACATAGGATTTTATTTATATGGATGCCAAAGCGTAGCACAGCATTAAGGGTATACGCTGCGTTGACGGATGTACGTTTTACATATTATTGTCGCAGAAAGAATTCAGATAAGGGGAAGTATGCTTGAATAAGCAAAAAGTTTGCGTCAAAGAAGAATCATATTTGTATGAATTGGCTATCGTAAGTAGTAGAAGTAAAAGGGGATGGTAAACAAGTAAAAGTGAATGAATGAAAGCGAGATTGAAAGCAGTCTGCACGAAGGATTCATAATGTAGTACACAATTATTATTGGATGCAATTTTTGTGGGTTCCTATCTGTTTCTAAAGTTGATATAAAGTACGTGGATATTAGCTCTTAAACAAAAATGCATCAAAGGATATTGTTCCAATGCTGTCTTTAGGTTAGTAGTAGCAGTAGTAGCTGTAGGAGTGGTACTTATAGGATCGTAGCACTGAATGCATAAAGTTGTAAGCTAAATAATTTACTGCAAAAAGTCTCGCATGCTTCTGCATACCACAGAATGTAATGTAGCGTCACGTCAAGAAACTCATGATCAAGTTGGCAGAGACAAGGCTTATTGTTTGTAGCTGTTATACAGCTAATAGTTAACTTTTCTTGGAAGACTTCAAAAAAGGGTTTTGTAAACTTCATACTTCATAGCATCTTTGACAACAAAAGAGATGCCTAATATCTACAAGTTTGTAGTATATTAGTTGTTAGTGGCTCAGTTAACGTGCCTCAGACTCAGAGCAACCCACACAAAAACAAATCTACTTCAACCTAAAAAGTGGTTTATCTGCAAAGTTTACCATGTACTTTGGTTTCTTAATTCCATAGACTCTTAAGCTGCTTAAGTTGTCGGAATAAAATAACGAATGGGGATGAAACTAAAACTTTGCAAATAATCAGTTAGTAAAAGTAATGGGCACTATCCGCGTATTGTAGTATAATAATTATGCATAGAAATACTACAAGAAGTAGTAGCAGCATTATCATCAATACTAGCATAGCAGTAAACGCGTGTTATCAAGACTCATCTTCATATCACGCAAACTAAATGATGCAAAACTCAATAATCAATATTCAAAGAGTGATCAATAATCCTGGTAAAAATAATCAGTATTTTTACCAGGAATCATCAACATCCTCAATACTTGATTACCCAAATTAAAGATTATTTCACAAGAGAATTTCTTTATCAGACTTTATATTTTCAAAAACTTGAACGGGAAAAAAAACAATCCTCCGTTTTTTGAGGATCGAGGATACCAAAAAATATTTGGGCACGGCCAAATGAAAGTAAAGATTGAGCTTTTAGTTTCTGATGCCCCTGCGACCTACAAAACTTCCGGTTTTTCACCATCATCTTCTTAAGCTTAAGTTTAAGAGAAAGTGGTTCTGCCTGATGCCTTTTATCATCCATCTATAGATGCATATGAACTTTTACACACCTTTACTTTATAAACGATTTACTGATAGAGACCAACTTAAAATTCAGAAACTCCATAATAAATTGTCTAAATCTTGGATCATCCTCATATAAAAACGTCATCGTCAATAATAATAATACGATAAGGATTAGATTACTAACAATAATAAACAACACTACATGAAAGGAAATATCAAGCCGAAGTGCTTACACTATGAGAAAGTGGTTTCTTCTTTTACGTTCAAGCATTGCAAATCCAATGCAAATAAAAAGATTGCGAAATCTAGACAGTTTTGGGCTGCTAGATCGCTATCTAATTGATAACTACACGTACACGTCTAAGTTTTCAACTTTACTGTTTTTAAATTAAGAAAAACGTAGTACAAAAAAATTATTTTGATAAACTCATAATTGAAGGACGATTCCCCGAAAATGGGACTGCTAAATTATAACGGAGTAGTTTCCAACGATTAATTTAGAATTTATTGTATCATATTTACCATAAAAATGTTTATTATATTTGCATCTCATTTACTCTTAGAAGACAGCTAAATTTATAGTCGTTGGGTTTGTTAAATGTTATCCTTGACGAATAAAAACTTAAAGTAGAGCAATGCTTCGAGGAAAATAGAACTAGCTGTTCATATTGGCCGAAAAACAGCTAACATTAAGGAAGCACCATAAAAGAAAAAGTTTTATTTTTTCTGTGAAGTTATGCACTTTTTTTGTCCAAAATATCCCACATCTTTGAGATTTTTCCCAATCGGTAAATATTTAAAACTACATGCATCATTCTCCTCAGACTTGCATAGCATATTACGGGAAGCTAACACCGTTTTCTGATTCGAATCACCAGCAACGTATTCACTCGTCCAATATAATACATGAAGTGTGCATACAGTCACAGTATGGTTTACACGGTTTTGATAGCATTAATCGAGACATTGGTATGCAAAAAGGATGATGGAGATAATGGTAATAGTAATTGTAATTAATGACCCATAACTAACTGGCGTTTTCATTTCTAATTCCAACAAGCTTTTCCATATTCCATCCACCCTTTAATCCAGATCTGTAGCAAGGCATTTATCTTTTACGGCTTTTTTAGGACCCACATTCTCATTCGCATTACTACTACAATCATTAGAACTATTATTACAAGCATTAGTACTGGCACATCGGCACATGATGTGTCGCCTTATGCCATAGCGGAGTCAAGTTTTACTTTATCTCGAATGGAGGACGTTGGATTGTACTATGGATGCTGCAAGCAAACTGCAATCTTGGAAAAGGGGATTTTTATCTTTCACAATTTAAAAAAATGATTGTAGAAATGTACCGTGTATTCCTGACCCGAATTGTAAAATTAGATTTTCGAAACCACTTCCCCCACACTTTAATAATATACCGGGATGTATTTTGGGTATGGGCTAGTCAACCTTGTTTTTTACATAGGGCAATTAGTGCAGTAAATTTAACCAATCCTGACATCTGTTTTATTTATCAACAAAAATAAAAATTGTAATTTCTTTTTTTCCGACTATCAATGCATCAAAAACCTAATTTTACCCAATGCAATGCTACTATATTTTTTCCAACACGATACACAAAACACGTACTATTTCTTTAATAAAATTGCAAAAAACTTAACCCAACTAAAGAAATAATTGTTCTGAAGCTTCAAGCCATAATTTTCTCATTGTTTCTTCTTGTAACTCGCAATAAAATCTAATTCTAACGCGCATATACGCGTATATATTTACTGCAGCTCCTGTAGTTTTTATCAATATATTCATTGTTGACTATGTCAAGCCTGTTTCTCCGCTACGATCAACATTATCTAGCTCTAGTAGATATTTATGCACGCGATCAAGATGAGTTATAGTTTTTTCTTCCTCGAAGACACTTTCATCCTAACGAAGTTAAACAGAAGAAACCAACACATTCCTTAATACTCTTATTTATTGGTGCATATTTCAAACATTTACCACAAGTATGGTTAGTAAGTAGTAGTAGCAGTAGAAATAAGAGTAGTGCAGTAGTAGTAATAATAGTAGTACTGCAGTAGTAGTAGTAGTAGTAGTAGTAGTAGTAGTAGTGTAGTAGTAGTAATAATAATAGTAGTAGTAGTGGTAGTAGTAGTGGAGTAGTAGTAGTAGTAGTAGTTACTGTTTTACAGGTTTACTTAAGAAGATTCACTTTCTTTGAAAGAATTTAATCTCTACAAAAGTGGACAGTTTAATAAGCCCTACTAATCCTACTAAATATGCATAAACACAAAAGCACAACATCAACATGAAGTGAATTACAATAATAAACGATGAAAGTAAAATAAGGAGTGTCACTTTTTGTTTCAGTTTCTTCTTTAGGTTAGTTAACTTACTTTAGTTAGTTAAAGAATAGTATGCAAAAATATTTGGGCTATCCTATTATTTCAGAATCTGGTTCTTTTCTTCACAATCATCTAATTAATAGTTCATCTGCTTTGCCATTGCCACTAATGATATTAGAATAATATTATACCAGAGAGTATCCTAACTTAAGTTAGTAATGCTCAGTAGTAGCTTTCATACTTTAGTTTGTTTATATACTTAAAAAATACTCCTAATTTTTTCTGAACTTGCCAGACTCTCTGTCGGTGTCTGTAACTTATCTGTCTTATCTTAACTAACTACGACACAGCCACAGGCCCACATGTTACCTTTTTTACTAAGAAGATTTAATATTCCTTGCGTAGAATAAGACATGATTGTTGGTTTAGTACTTATACTTCTTAAACTCCAAGTAAGTAGCTCACAGACCTTTAATGTCTGCTCTGGCTTCCCTTTACATAAAAGGTAGTCAACATAACTGGACAAAAAGTTAGGGAATTCATTGTTCAATTAATTTCCTGAAATCATATTAAAACCTTTGAAAAAAGTTAAAAGTTAAGAAGTCTATTTCTCTTGTAAAAGAACATGGAGACGGATATAAGTTGATCAGTATGACCAAGAACTTCTACCGTACCGTATTGTCCCGAGTAGTGGTCGGAGCTACCAATTAATTTATCAGTTGTTTGGGGGTCAAATTTAACATACGATTAAAGGGAGCTTATGGGGTACTTAATAGTAATTAAGGATGGGCCACTATTCGAAAGGGGCCACTATTTGAGGAGAGCCACTACTCGAGACTATGTGGTATACTTCTTCTACTAATCCAATCCCATTTGATGCAAAGAAATAAATAATATCTCAACTGAATTAACTAACAAAACCTAAAAGCCTTTTGCCACACCATAGTACATAATTAACGCAATATGTTCCAAAGTCTCCAGGAACAATAATCCTTACTTCTAGATAAGTTTTTGAGGTTCTTCCCTGTAATTTTAATTCCTGGTAAACCTTGTTAATGGCAATTCTCTCAAACGTATCTATGGGATGTAATGTAAGGGATCCTCTTTGAACAAAAGTTGATTGTATTTTTTCATAAGATATGAGATTTCAGTAAATAAATACAAAGCTCTTTATTAAGTTCACCTGGTGAAATAATTCCTTTGATCAAGAAATATTACTTTAATAAGACCACTGCTACTACTCTGCTACTCATTATTAGTGAAAGGCAGCTTTCTGAGCTATCAAAGTTAAAATCCTACTCAGGTTCAATTTAGTTGTTCTGCTGAATAAAACAACCACCCTTCTAAGTAGCTAGTTAGTGATGTAATACGTAGCATATTAAATGGAACGAAGTTGATGAAATGATCGAGTTGGATGGAAATATAAATTCTACAAAACATCAATTGAATTGTACTAATCAACTTAAAGATGTCTTAACACAGTATTATACTATAAACAAACCAGTCGGACTGGACTGTATAAGTCCGCCGGCTCTTCAGTCCAATTATAAACACACTTTGCTGAGATAACCTACTCGGATTGCGTATTGTATGCTCCTTCATTATCATTCCTTATTTACTATTACGTTTCCCGTTATCTTCAATTAATCCCTTACTTTCCCTGACCAGTAATTCCAAGTTACTAAAACTGAAGACAAAATAAAAATATTTCTTTAAAACTGTTTACAGCTTTATTACATTCTTCGTAAGTCTTAGTACAAACAAACCACGCATTATAGATTTCTTCTTCATTAATTTCCTCATTACTTTAAACTATATCTTACACTCCCGAAGTTCCTTGGATAAAGAACTTGAAAAGTAGCCAGAAAAGTGAAAATGTTATCATTGTAAAACAATTCAAATGATTAATTTTAAAGCTAGAATCTACGACAGATAGTCTGCAGTTGCTCGTAAAATTAGCACCTCCCTTTTACCAAAAGTAGCAGAATATAACAACTCGGCTAAATCTTGTTTTTGTCAATCTTTCTTTAAAATCAATCAAATAAAAATTAAATCCGTGTTCCTTTCTGTCAGCAATTCCCTCTTAGACTAAATAATAATCCTTGATACCTAACAAATGAAAAGCGTAAGTAAACATCTCAACTTAATTAACCTTATAAATAAACATCATCTTTAATCAAGTAGCAAAAGGATGACCAGAAGTTAATGCAACACAATTAACTGTCGTCAGTCGTTAACCTTCAGTCAAATTAATTACATGAATGAAACTCTCTCTACTACTTGTGGCGAGCCAGTTCTACCCTCAATTAAAGAAGTATCTCTTAAACAGATTATTTTATTGGGAAACGGTCACTGGCCATTGAACTTTTTAAATAACCTGTTATGAAAGGACAATAGACCATTGATTTATAAATAATTGATTAATCTAAAATAGCCTTTCATATACGACTAATAATTTCTCACACAGTGACAGTAATGATCTCTGATATCCATTCAATGGTTGATGATGGCAAGCATCAAGTGTACTATAAAAGACGCCGAGGCACATGAAAAATGTGGGTTAAAAGTTGAATACTCCATCAAAGGATTGTTATTCGAAATTGCAGGTAGGCAACCATGCAAAAATTATATTGTACAATACTATCATATTTCTAAAAAAATATTGTATCTTTGTATTGAAAGGGATCCTAAGAATTTCCAGAATTGAACAGCAGCCCTCGTGAGATTTCGCATTCATTCTGTAGGCACCCACCCTATCGAATATTTAAACATCCTAGTATAATATTATACTCTCTCTACCTTTTACGAAATAGAATACAATCGCACTGGAAAGAGAAATAAATTGATTTCAAATAAATAATTCAAAATAGCATGGAGGCAGCCATGCAAAAATGATATTGTAAAATAGTCTCACATATCTAAAAATTTATTTCTCCGACTTTTCGCCCGTCCTATAAAAGGGATAAGAATCCCCAAGAAGAGCAACCAAACTGATACAGAATTCTACGAGTTAGCAAAGGCCATAGACAAAGTATCATAGGAGAAGTGATACTTTGTCTATGAGCAAAGGCAGTTATTTCCTGTCCGATCCTCAATCCCGGACCCGGTATATCGTATGTTTTGTAGTAATATTGTGCATACGTACTACTCGCTGCTATCATTATCACTCTTTCCAAATATTAGATACTAAAATATAGGATCCCTTTGAGTTTCTGCCTTTACACAAGCACATAATTGATTCTAGAGTTATAAACTTTTAAATCCAAAATAAATCTTCAAGTCTTTTTAATTTCCCCAACTTGTTTTCTCCAGTTCTTCTACATTCCAACCCGATTAGAAATTTCTTATTCGCTACAAGCAAAGCTTCTTTCCGTATTAGTAGATAAGTAAAACCGAGATAAAAAGGGTAATAGATTGGTTTCAATATTTTAATTCGTTCCCCTTGTAACTCCTCGGGTATAGAAAGAAGAGATTTACTCAGAAGACCATTTTAGCAATAACATATTGGACCTAGTGAGCTGTACAAAGTAAAGGAAGTAGTAAAAATGCAAGAACTCCAGCAAGGAATATGATAGGAACAGAAGGGTCCTTGAAGTAAAATTGGTTTTCAAGTGATTGTAGATCCGAATCGAGTGATATACTTGGATAAATCTTCCCATTGCATTTTTCTTCTCATTGTATTGAGTTTAGTTGGAAATGTGACAACTTATTCATAGCAGAAATGGGAAGCAGAAAGAATCAATTTAAGAAAGGAACAGTAACAGGGTTTTACGTGTAGGGTTTTTGAGCAGGGTTTATCCATAGGACGAAGAAATTGTATGTCGGGGCTTGAAGGTCAGTGTTTGACAAGGTCGGGTTTTAAAGGTCGGAGTTGAAAGATTCGAATTTGAGATAACTAGAGTTCAACTGGATTAGGAGTTCACGGTTCGGATCATCTTTCGTTTGAAAATATTCAATTGGCTCTTAGTTTCCTGTGGTATTTAAACCCTAACTGGGTATGGGTTGTGAAATGCGTGTAGAAACAGGAATCTGAACCATTCAAACCTCACAGTTTGTCTGACTATTTATATGAGAAGACTTCTGACACTTTTTAACGCAGGCTTAATTTCATCTCACTTCCTATACATTCGGATAAATTATCAAATTAATTGGAATCCTTGCCTTATTGGATTGAAATGTTAAATGCAGTGTACCGACAGTAAGTGTAACTGGTTATAATGTAATTCAAAGTAGGCATGTACTATTAGTTGAAATAAAATTGAAGACATCTACATCTTTTGTAGTCTAACTTTATATGCATTTTTATTTCAACTTTAAATAAAGTATTCGAAAAGAAGCTTAGAAAGTTCTATTTCAGGCTAAGGAAACTAATTGTTAACTAAAAAAAATTGTCTAATACTACAATATTGAAAAAGATATCTAAAAATAATTTTTTAGTGAATTCTCCTTTTTAATTCTGTTCTTTGTGTTTCGGTTACTACCAAAAAGTAAATGAGTAGAAGTAACAGAACCAGACAAGTTTAAGTAGTATTTTTAGTTTACAGTTTAAATACAAGTTGGTAGTCATTTTTGGAGTATATCAAAACTCAAGTTTGAGATATTTGCTCGGAACATAAAACGGACTCGGTCAGAGTATATGACTATAGGTTTAGTTGTTTTAAATAAAAGGCATAAATTGCAGCATGGGAAAATGGGATCAATTTTGCAGGATTAACTTAAATTAAAACAGAAGTACTGTTGAGCAATGCTTGTTTATTTTACTGTACAAATATTTCAGACAATCGTTCTATTTACATTAAGCAGAGTTCCCGGCGGCCACCGCAATCTGAACAACATGAGAAAGCTTTTTTAACGAGCAATTTACTAGAAATGAAAAACTTGCTGCATAAATAATACAAGTTTCAAGGGGTGCAAGACCGGAAGGCAAAAGACAAAGGCAAACGACGCAGAGGCAAAAGACATAAAGGCAAACGACGAGAAGGCAAAAACGGACACGAAGGAAAATGCCAAAATTTATAGCGTTTTCCCCAATTTTGACTCATGTCACAGTTTGATTTCAAACTAAAAGCTAGACAGATTAATAATTCCAGTTATTACTGTTGTTGGCACCAACTGAGACCTTAAATGAGTGAAAATAACCTTTTCATACTTATCTTATCTTTCTCATCCTCTACTTGATTTACCTTTTTCTTCGTTATCAAATGAGCCTCCCTTCGTATGCTCTTTTAAACATTCGAATCGAATTTTTTTTGCCTTCTCGTCTTTTTCTTTCTGTCATTTGCCTTTATATCCATTTACCTCCTTGTCGTTTGCCTTTATGTCTTTTGCCTTCCGATCGTAGACCCAGTTTCAAGCTATGAATATGCGAAAAAGCATAAATAATAGGATTCGTTTTGGAAGTTTTTTTCACTGAAAGATTCAGTTACCTAGTTTAGTTGGAGTACTGAGCAATTATATGTATTTATACACATGAATTTGATAGGGAAATAAGGAGAGAAAGGACTAAATAAACATAAGTTGATTATTATATTTATTCCATTTCTCCATTTTTATGACCGTTGAACACGCAATCTCATTTATCCAATTTACTGTGACACAATAATTAGTTGCAGTACAGTCCCTATATTAAATGCTAACTCTACCCATATACGATTCATATCCAGATCCAGACCAATTCACCCAAGGGATCGAGGAATCCAATCTATCACCTTCAGCCTATTTCTCTAACTATTTACCTCTATTTAATTGTGAATAAAAGTTTTGTGAACTAAATAGTAAATACCCCATCATTTAATACTAATAGATTTATGTTGGATTAAAAATAACTGCTACTAATACGTATATATATGACTACTACTACTTAGGTATTGAAACGTATGCCACTACTGTTTAAAATTAACATTAGCTGCTGTTAGTAAACTAATACTGAAACCACAAATAACTTTTGTTTCATTTCATTGCAAATTAAGTCTCAATTTTTGCCCAGTCATTTAAGTTACAACAATACTCATATTTTAATAGTTGCCCTTTATAGAATTAAATTTCATTTTTCTCCCAATGTCCCAATTGTTCAAAGAGAATGAAACCAGATAAGTACTACGTTTACTTACTTTATGCAAATTCTATAACTTATTAGCGACCAGTTATCCAGTGCCCTTTAAAGCTTGTGAAATCTTAAAATATAATGCATTCAATTCATAGACTTCAAAATTAAAATAAACAAGCATATCATTATTTCATATTTAACTCTTTGAATTAATCCTTTATTTAATAA
>JAQFZX010001533.1:0-28307 GCA_034682405.1 Hydroisotoma schaefferi | reverse complement strand
AAATTTTCCGACTCATGGGTAGACATTTTCAGACAAATTAAACGAACTGAGTTAGGATTTAAGATTGAGCTTTATGAACAGCTTTAGTAGGAATTATATAAAAACAAAATGTATTCTTCCCTTAAACTACATGATGAACAATTTCTACCCTTCCTTCAGGCTGAGGAATTTTAATCAGGACTGACCAATTAATAACATAGGCAAAACCAGCGTGGGTACAAGGGTACATTGTACCCACCAGAATTTTAGAAATGCCCTATCCTTTAGATGTTAAACAGGCTCGGCCCACCCAAACCCCTCCTTATCCTTTAATGTTTACCCACTTGTGGTTGCGTACAGATTAATAACCCCCAGAGTTCTTATAAATCCCATGGATTACGATGAAGTTAGACTAAACATTATTTATTATTATTAAATCTTACAGTTCTCTGTTCGTAGCTTAACCCCCCAGTAGTCCCAAATTCTATTCCAGGTTTTATATAACTAATAGTTTTCAAGCGATGCCCGGCGCTGATAGCAGTTATTGAACTATTCTACAATCAACTGGCACAAGCGCTCCATACACAAGCCCTAATTATGTACAATCCCAACGTTAATACCTTTTATTTGGCACCAAGATCGGCAAAATCCATCAAGGTTAACTCCATCCAGCAGCGCCATATTTTTGACCAAAGGTTTTAAGGCCAAAGGTCAGACAGTGCAGCCAGGAAACCCCTATACGGGCCAGATTATTTATTTTTCTATTTTTACAAACCAAAATGAGTAAATTGGGAGTGAAATTGATGATTTAAAAAAAGACCCATAATTGTAGATATGTTATAGATAGATGGGGTAGAAAACACGAGACCCCGAGAACGTTTATTGTGACCCCAAATAAGGAGGAGGTTAAGCCCACAGATCTGGTCCCAATAATAATGGGGAATAGTAGAGTAAATCCGTAATTAATGTACAGTCCCCTGTCAAATGTAAACTACGAGGATGGACCTCCTCCTTTTTATTCCCAGAGATAATAATAATAATAATAATAATAATAATAATTCCATACTGACACTACACATCCCCTTATGAATCAGACTACTTAGCTAGAATTAGACCCCCAACAACAACTAACATTTAATTAGAACTGGAGTAGTTAAAGTGTGGGTCCTCCCTCTTTTATCTCCCTCTACAACTCCCAAATAATTATCACTAATATTTATAGATAATGTAGGGAAAAAGGGGAAATGTTGATAATAACAAATTGGGTTAGAGAATTATACAATTAATGGGGATTTCTATTAGGCGAGGTGAATGACATTATGAGGATAAAAACTAGTTAAACTGTTCCATTAATTGATTAATTAGCTGGATCCAGTCATTATATTTCATCCCCCTCCATCTGATCCGTACTTGTTTGAGGAAATGACCCACACTCACCCCACCCACAACCCTTATTAGTTTAACTGTTTAAAGAGTGGTAGTTAGTAAATAAAATAAGGGTCTCTGCCCTCCAATCATTTTGGCAGAGTTGAGGGGTAGGAGGTGGACCCATAATTACCCATACCGAGTCCCATCACAACAAGCAGTAGCACATGGGGGGTTAGGATCAATGGATGGAAATCAGGAAGGAGTAAAAAGGAGGGGTGGCCCACCAGTCCTAAATATGGGCCACTCCCCCATACTCTACAGAGTGGGTATTGACATGGCTGGGTGTGTTCTAATGCTTTGTGTTGTTGTGAATAACTAAACCACCACCCTGTAGTTACAAATAAGAACGTTAGTGTAGTTTTAGTGGGTGTGGGACTCAATATATTTATTAAGGGGCATGACCAAGAAACAACAACTATTTTGGAGCATCAAAATCCCCCCACCTCCACCACTCCCAGTCTTAAATTAACAAAGTAAGCAAATTTATCCCGTTTAAGAGTTGCCCTTTTATTTATGGGTCCTTGTTATAAGGGTCAAAAAAGGGGTTTTCCTTTTAAGGGTATAATATTTGTGTTTTTAAGGAGTGTGTGTGAATTTTTGTATTAGAGTTTTTGTGGAGAGGATTAGTTACGGAGGAGACATTATATTTAGGGGGAGCCACTCCCCCTCTGATGGACGATAGAAGTATTGGTGGAGGTCGGATGATGACCTCTTGGGCACAAAGGATGCATCGTGGGGCTGCCAGTTTGGGAACTGTCGTGACCTCCTGTGGCCATGTCGCTCCTCCCTATCCTCGCAGAATAGAAAAGTAAATACCCCCCATTGACCTCCCCCACCCCCCCCCCCCCACAAATGTAGATAACATAATAATAATAATAATAATAATTATTATTATTATTATTATTATTATAATATTATATTATTCCAGAGTCAAGTTCGGTGCTGGGTTGGAGGAAGTGTGTAAGAATGATATTCCTGGACCTCTGCTAGTAAGTCCCCCCTCCTTTCTCTCTCTGCTACCAAGTCCCCCCTCATTTCTCTCTCTGCTACCAAGTCCCCCCTCCTTTCTCTCTCTGCTACCAAGTCCCCCCTCCTTTCTCTCTCTGCTACCAAGTCCCCCCTCATTTCTCTCTCTGCTACCAAGTCCCCCCTCATTTCTCTCTCTGCTACCAAGTCCCCCCTCCTTTCTCTCTCTGCTAGTAAGTCCCCCTCATTTCTCTCTTCCCCAAAAAGAGGTGTAATGAGGTGTGGTTTTCTGTAGGTCCTCATTCTAAAGTTGAACAAGGAGGCGCCGTACAAAAAGGATGTGTTCCGAGCGCCGGGTCATCAGGGAAATATGAAAAAGTTGATACACTTCCTGCAGACGGGTCGGCTGGTTAATATCGACAACTTTTCCGTCTACACGATTGCCTCTGTTTTGAAAAAATTTCTGAGAAAGTTGCCAGACGGGATATTTGGTCGTGAGGGGGAGCGCCAGCTATTCCAAATTATCGAAATGACGTCAATCGAAGAGCAAAGGGACCACGTCCACTCGTAAGACCCCTTCCCCCCTCTATCTCTATACAGAATTCCCGTTTGGTTAACCTGTAGTTTGGGTGGTTATCAGGCTAATCTCGTCCCTGTCTGTGACGACGCAGCGTCTTGTCGTCCTCCTCTTTGGCACCTTCCGAGTAATTGCTTCAAATTCGGAGAGATGTCAAACGGGGATGACGTCGGAGGCTTTGGGCGTCTCCGTCGCCCCCTCATTCTTCCAGAGTTGCGTCTCGGACGGGAAGCAGGCCAAAATGGAAGACGTTATGAAATTCAAGGTAAACCACACCCCCCCCCCCAGAGGTCAAAGGTCCAATTATATTAGGGAATTAACTTGTATGTGTGTGTAGTTAGTTGGAGAGTGGGTTGGTGAGTGTGATTAGTTAGCTGGCCACACCCACCCCCAATTAAATATGTATTTTAGGAGGTGTTAATTATCTTTTATTCTCTCTTTTATTCCTCTCTATCTCTCTCTCTCTCTCTTCGTGGGCCATCCACAAATGTTTATTAGGCCGAGGTGGATGTAAGTCAATATAACTATTTACTATTATTTATTTACCCACCCCTCCTCCTCCTCCTCCCACTCAAAGGCCGACCACCCCCTCTCCTCCCACTTCATCTATGCTGCATGCTACATTATTCAAAGATAGGGAAATAGGGTTCATAATATTAACCGTTCTGTCCCAGTCCGTCCTGTCCCACACTCACCCATCCAACTACCACTCACGTGAGTGGAGTTATTCCCAATAATGAATACTTTTGACAGAGTGAGTCGAATTTATTTCCATCCATCCAATTTTTTAATTGAGGCTGACCTTCTCATATGCTGAACCAGTGTGGGTACAAGGGTACACTCATTTCTTAATGTACCCACTACAATTCCTCAACTGCCCTATCCTATGCATGTTAACCAGGCTCCGCCCACCCAAACCCCTCCCTATCCTTTAATGTTGTATACCCACCAAGTACCCACTAGAGGTTGTTCCTATGGACCTTATGCTGAAATAGTAATAACGAGGACAGCCCAGTAGGGGTATAGAGTTAGTAGGAGGGTCAAGTGGAAAGGGCATGCATCCTTTACTATTGATATTTTAAATTTGGCGCATGCTAAAGACCAAGCGCTGTGGCTGACATAAACGCTGATTTGTGTGCATTTGTGTTTCGTTGAGTGTTTTATATTTGATATGATGATGAGATGTAGATAGGAGGATTAGTGATGTGAGTGGTGGATTTGGATTATAATTCCTGTGACTATATACTAGGTGGCCACCAAGATAATGAAGTTCCTTATCGATAACTTTGGGGTGAGCAATTTGTTTGGACGGGAGAACTACGAGTATTATGCCCGCATCACTGGACGCATTCTGCGAGTGGAGGAAGACTGGATATTCAGTTTCAGATATCCACCGGACTCTCTCGTTTCACGTAAGTATCAACCCCCCCCCCCCTGTCTCTCCCCCCTCTCTACCTAACAATATACTCAGGGGCATATCTCCAGGAGGGGCTAAATTAAAGTAGGCTAGACCGACCTATTATTCTTAAGATAAGAGGTGGAGTAGTAGGAGTAAGTAGAGATTTGAATAACCTTGTCCTTCCTCAAGGGTACAGCTTCGTAAATCCGATAATGAATGAGGGGGACTACCCCTCATCAAACCAACAATGAGGACAAAATAATGAAGGATGGGGAATAAGAAGAGGGACTCCCATCAACAACTATCACCAACCAACTCAACTCTAGAATCAACACACTCACAATTTTGTCATTTTATCTATTTATATAGTTTTAAAAAGTAGGAAATGTTGGTGAGGGGCGGTTCATAAATTACGCTTTCAGAAAAGACTAAAGTTTAAAGTGCACAAATCCCTCATGTTATATAATCTAATAAGTTAAACCATAGAGAGAGAGAGAGAGGGTTATTAGAGAGGGTGATTATACTTATTTGACTCACTTTTCTAAGTATACTTTGGAGACTGCAGGGTATGGTTATATTTATATAACGTGTCTGGCTTATCTTATTTAGGCCAACGGTCCCTTGAGGCTGAAAAGACTTGGTTGCAGATTGAGTCGGACAGGTGGGGACTCAAGTTCAATTTAGAAGGTAGTTCCTTTTTTTAAACTACCCCTCTTTTTATACCCCTCTTTTTATACCCCTCTTTTTATAAGGTGTGGGTGGGCTGCATCCAATACTTAGGATTTTATAATATCTTAATATGTTTGCGGCATGAACTGAGCCTGCATGAACAAAACCCCATTTATTTATCAGTTGCAACGTTTTTGTCAAGATTATTAATTATGAATTAATCCTTTCTCTAACTATACAAAGATTTTAAAAAGTATAATAGGGTATTTTCTCCAGGTCTAGCCAAGTAGTTATTTAGTTTATAGGCGCAACCACGAGGGGGTACAAGTAGCACTAAAGGATAGGGAGGGGTGTGATTGGGCCTGCTTAACATGTTAAGGATAGGCTTTATAGGGAAATTGAATGGGGTACATTGTAAAACTAGGGGGTACAATTATACCCTCGTACCCCAAGTGGTTGCGCCGGTGTTTGGTCGTTTTGGTGGAGTCAGTTTCAGGAAGCCATTTTTCCGTCGAAATTAACCATTTGTAGAAAATTTGGCGGAGTCATTTGGACGGACACGAGAGGGATTTTGGTAAAAATATAAATAAATGTACCTATCCATGCATTTCCCAAGTAGAGGGAATTTTGAAATATGTTCGGGAATTCAACCCCAACGTTTCTTGTAACGAAGTGTAAAATAGGTTAGATAAACTGATTTACCTTACACCAGATCCAAAATAGGTCGTAAGCAAAGCATATCTACGTAAACGTAATCTCTCTCAATCTCAATCACTTCTAATTTACTTTGAAAATAAAAACAGTAAATTCAATTTTGCCAAAATGGAAGCTGGCTTTACCAAAATGGATATTTTGTTTGCCTCTCTCCGTCAAAATGACTAGGGGCTCGTTTAAATTTGCCAAAAGGACATAGAATGGGTTGGACCTATGCTTCAGTTCCATAATTGTAAGTGTTAGTATAAAAAATAATGAGGTTTTATCCAGTATGTTTTAACCTTGTTTTTTATAAATCACTTTTCTACACTTTGACTTTGTGAAAAATTAGACTAGAGTAATTAAAAACTGTTTTAAAATTAGGGAAAGGGATTGATGGTAATTTATATATTTTATTTACTTACCTTCCTACTTTTATACTCTTTTGTATAGTTACCATTTTTATATTTACATTTGTTTTACCTCTTTATTCGTTTTTTGTAAGGCATTTAATTCCTACTTTTCCAAGGATTTGATACGGCTGATTGTTGATTTAATTATTATTTTTTTTGTAAATAAAGGGAGGTAATTGAGTAATTGTGGTTTGGTTGAGATTATTTAGAGATTACTCTTTATTAGAACCCTTAAGTTTAGTAATTTCCTCAAGTCCTACTCCTTCAAAAACAAGGTAGCCCTTCAAACTTTTTACTTTTATTTCGGCTGGATGAGTAGTGCTTGTTAAGCTTTGCTCTTTACTTTACACGCTTTTTTTTTACCCCTTTTAAGGGTTATGGGGGTCTGTGGGGTCCGCTAGTTGGGTATTTTGACCCACCCTCCTCAGACCCAATTAGGGGCACCTCTTCTGGGTCATATTTTATGGGGTAGTTATTTGTCGGGGGTGTGCAACTCTTTTGGGGTATTTACAATAAAAGAATAGTGGGGTAGTGAAGCCAGAACATAAATCCTGTGGGTCATGCCGACCCTTTTTGAACCCCTGTTAGTATAAATACAAAGGGTTGTTGTCTGATTAATCCATGTGTGCCTCTTCTGCATGTTTGGAATGTGTGTGGGCTAGTTTGTGAGTTGTTGGTGTTGTTGTGTGAGGGGCTGGTCCTCCCACTCTAGAGAGGGGGTGTGGTTGTAAGAACTAACAAGGTTATTATTTTCCTAGCAATGTCAGCCCATGAAGAGTGTCACTCGACCCCGGCGTTGATGCAGACGACGTCTGAGGGTATTGAGGGGGAGGTGGAGGGGACCTGTTCCTTGGGATCCATCCCTGAAAATAACCTCCTCGACAGCTACACCCGTCTCAGCATCAGTCTCGAGGACAACGGCCTCTTCAAAGTGGCCTCCTCCGTAAGTTGGTCAATTTGAGGGGAGGGGGAGGGAGGGGGGGGGGGGGGGTAAGGGATTGTAAATAATGTCTAACGGTTGAATTATTTGAAGGTTCAGGAGCGACAGGTGGCGCGGATGAAGACGCGGTCAGAGTGGTTCCTCTCCCCCCTCTCCTCTTCCCAAATCCAGCAACTAACCACTCCCTACTATATCCTCAGGGATGAAACCTACTGCAATCTTAACAAAGGTAAGCCCCACCCACCCCCAATAAGTAACTATAGTGACAGTGTTGTTGTTGTTGTTGTTGTTGTAGGTCACGGAGGAGGGGAGGAGTCGACCAAACATCCCTTAATACGACGGTCATCGAGTAAAGAGAAAGACCGACGCCTGGTCCGTCGAAGCTCAAGTAAAAAGAATAAAGAGAATGGGGGTGGTCAACCCTCCAAAACTACTTCCAAACAACCATCTACTCCTCCCCCTGGAGATGACCTCTCCTTCACAACAGGGGACCTCAACAAAGGACCAATCGAGGACCTCAGCCAACAAAATAACCCTCAAGAAGAAGAAGACTTCCCCATGGTCTCCCAGGGAGACTGTACCCAAACTAATGTTCAGACCTTCCATGTCACCCTTACATACAAACCTAGAATTTAGCCTCGACCACACCCCCATCATCAACCGCCCCCCCCCCTCTGGACACACCCCGAGGTCTTCTCAAACACTTATTCACACTCTTTTTATATTATCAACGACCTTAAAACCACCCCCCTCCTTTTTTATTGTTTTTTTATAACTGTTTGTGGATTCCATGTTGTTGACTTGTTATTACTGCCAAAGGTTATTAAATAATACCTAAAGTTGTAAGTGTAGTTAGTTAGTGTAGGTCAAAGGTCAGGCTGAAAGCTCTACTCTTGCATTCCAAATATGACTTTTAACGAATCTCTTAACTTTGTATGGGATGATCTTTGTTGAATTATATTTAAAAATAATGGCATTCCATAACACCCTGGCTTATTTTACACATTATTATTTGGAAATGCCCAACTTTAATCTTTTTTTAATAGAGTCCCCTCCCTCAGTCAGATTTTAGTTAATTACTCCTCCTCCCCACCCAACGTTTAGAAACCCTTAAGATCGTGTATGAGAATTGAGTTTCTATATAGTTCTGTGGGTCAGGACCACACCCCTTTTTGGAACAACACTATGCAGGCCAAGTTTTATTTACTCTTTTATTATACTTTATAATTGTGAATGTTTTTCACCATCCTCGCATTTTAATCCCGGCTTATCTGCCTCAATTCTTTTACCACATTTCCCGTTTTTGGTCCCCTCATCTAATATTCTGCCCTCTGATAATTCCCCATCGAATTGTTCCACCATCTAATAGTTCCCCCTCGAATAGTTCCACCGTCTAATAGTTCCCCCTCGAATAGTTCCACCGTCTAATAGTTCCCCCTCGAATAGTTCCACCGTCTAATAGTTCCTCCTCTAATTGTTCCCCATCTAACAGTTCCCCCTCGAATAGTCTCCATTTACTAGTTCCCTCTAATATTTCCCTCTAATAGTCCCAGCTCTAAAAATAATTCCTCCTTCTAAAACCAGCATTTTGCCTTGCCTCACTCCAGCAGTTCAGCCTTGTTTTAATTTTTTGTTGTGTACAATAATTCTTGAGGGGAATAAGAATAGGGAAAGAGCTACTTTATACTTTCTGTCCTAAAATTCTTATTATAAATCCCACCACAACTAATTTATTAATTCCACCTTAGCAGCCACAACTAATTTTGTAGGACTGGAGTCCGTAAAGTGGCCATCTGCCTCAAAGGGGAATTGTTTTTGGGTTTATTATGAGTCCTTTAACCCCCCCCCCTCCCCCTTCCCTTCCTAACCACAACCGAAATTATGATAGGGATAAAGTTAAACTAAGAGTAAAGTGTGAAAACCACAACTGACCATTTCCAGTACAAATTATTAATTATATTAATAATAATAATAATAATAATTAATAATTAATAATAATAATAATAATAATAATTAGCGCAATGTAAGGATACTATACTAATATTTTTCCCCGATGTAATGTCCGCCCGGAAGAATATCTATAAATGAGTTGGGTGGGTGCGCCCCTACCCCAACCCCCCAACCCCATTTTAATTCTCTCAATTAATTAGAAACTTGTGCTTTTAACTACCAAGTAGTTTGTATCAAGAATAAAACAAGGACATTTATTATCAGTACAACCTCACTATTCTCTCTCTATTTAATTACTCACACAAGTCATGGCGGCGGCTTGTGGCTGAAATAAACCTGCTTTATTCCGCACTTGGAAGAGGGTGAAGAAATAAAGTGACAGGGATTCAGGATAATTTAATTATTAAATATATAAACGGCCATGCTTTTTTATTAATATAGTTCTAACACCAATAATTAATAAATAATATATAGTGTTAAGTATATTGTAATAAGGGGGGATGTATTATTATTGGGGAAGGAATATGTCGGAAGTGCAGTCTCCCCCGGGGTAGCGGATCTCATGAGCCAGAACCGGACCGTCCGGCTCCAGACCAAAATTAACCAAAAAGTCTGGATTAACCTTCATCCCACCTCCACCCTCAACATCCACATCTATCTGGAGGAGGCAGGAGCCATGGCTGCAAACAAACAATAAAATATATATATGCAACCAGGGGGAGGAGTACGGAGAGGAGTACGTGGAATAAGTTGTAGGGAGGAGTGAAGGGAGTACGGAGAGAGTATGGAGTAGTACGGAGAGGAGTAGAGAGAGAGTACGGAGTAGGGGGAGTACGGAGAGGAGTAGAGAGAGTACGGAGTAGGTGGAGAACGGAGAGCACGGAGTAGGAGGAGTACGGAGAGGAGTAGAGAGAGTACGGAGTAGGTGGAGAACGGAGAGTACGGAGTAGGAGGAGTACGGAGAGGAGTAGAGAGAGAGAGAGAGTGCGGAGTAGGTGGAGAACGGAGAGTACGGAGTAGGAGGAGTACGGAGAGGAGTAGAGAGAGAGAGTAAGGAGTAGGTGGAGAACGGAGAGTACGGAGTAGGAGGAGTACGGAGAGGAGTAGAGAGAGAGAGTACGGAGTAGGTGGAGAACGGAGAGTACGGAGTAGGTGGAGTACGGTGAGGAGTAGAGAGAGAGTACGGAGTAGGGGGAGTACGGAGAAGAGTGGAGAGAGTACGGAGTAGGTAGAGAACGGAGAGGAGTAGAGAGAGAGAGAGTACGGAGTAGGTGGAGAACGGAGAGTACGGAGTAGGTAGAGTACGGAGAGGAGTAGAGAGAGAGTACGGAGTAGGTAGAGAACGGCGAGTACGGAGTAGAGAGAGAGTACGGAGTAGGTAGAGAACGGCGAGTACGGAGTAGAGAGAGAGTACGGAGTAGGTAGAGAACGGCGAGTACGGAGTAGAGAGAGAGTACGGAGTAGGAGGAGAACGGAGAGGAGTAGAGAGAGAGAGAGAGAGTACGGAGTAGAGGGTGGAGACTTACTCATGTAACTTTGGATAGAACTGTTTGTCCCAGTTGGAGAAGAGAGAGGTTGTGACGTAGAGACGCCTTCCATCCAGACTGAGTTGGATCATCTGGGGTCCTCCCTGAATGACCGTCCCCTTGACCACCAGTCCTTCCGGTTGTTCCTACCCACAGAATAACTCAACTATTAAGGTCATAATAACCCCCTTAAAGTTGCCTTAGAAGGAGGAGACTCACCTTCAGTTCCTCATCCTCCATGACCTTTACAGCTCCTCCCTTGACAATTGACCCTCCGATAAAGACCTGACTATTGAGTTTAGGATGGGCCGGGTCGGAGATGTCATACTGCCGGATGTCCCCATGAACCCAATTGCTAAAGTAGAGATACTTATCGTCCATGGAGATAAGGATGTCCGTGATCAACCCTAATAATAGTAATAGTAATAATACCCTTCCTTGTAAAGGGGGTTATCTTAAAGGGAATGGCTATAAAGTCCTACCAGGCATGTCCGAAAGGCCCACCCACCAATCCTTGACCTTTTTGGACTTGACCGTGATGACCTTGTCCGCTCCCCAATTCCCATCCTCCTTCCGATGGATATGGAAAACGGTTGAGGACAAGGCACACCCAACAAATCCCACCGGTTGTAGAGGGTCATGGAGGAACCGGGTTTCAAGGGGGAGAAGCCCCTCCGGTCCCAACTCAATTTGATCCACCACTTTCCGTTTACTCCAGGACCAGACGTCCAACGCGTTCCCGTACTCTGTGAAGGAGAAACTATACAGATTAGCCTCCCAGTTAATTGGATAGAAAGAAGGAGAGGGGGGAGACTTACCTGTGGGGACGTCGGCCGGATTGAATCCCTTTTTGAAAGCAGAGGGAGCGCCCCACTGACTCGAAATCATTACATCAAAATGGGGCTGATACCAGAAGTCATAGCCAAACCGAGTACTATCCTCCGACCATCGACCTTATCCAACCAACCACAGAATAACAACAATGCGGCCTGTAAACGAGGTAATAGGAGCGTCAAGTGTATGAATTACTTTACCCGTTAGTTTGAAGTTTTGTGATGAGTCGAGTAGGATGAAGCTGCCACGGGGTCGTCCCTCCGGCCCATCTCCCATCGTGGATATCATGACATTTCCATCGGGAAGACAGTGGGAGGTGTGGGGGGCGGACACACCCACTCGGTATAACTCTTCCGGTTGGACAGTATGGGCAAGGGTGGGGTTGAGGGGGTCGGACACGTCCACCACATACACTCTGTCACTGTTGAGACAGGGGAAGATAAGTTTGTCCCTTTTTACCCCCTTCTGACCGTGACAACTGCTGCAGGCGTTCCAGCCCGAATGGTGCAGTTCATCTTTTACACTCTGAAGAGGCAATTTGAGACGCGAGACCACCTATCATAAATAATAATATTAATAAAAATAAATCCACAAAGTATCAACTTCCCCACCCCCTCCTCCTCCTTTACTCCACCCTTAAATAATTCCCCCTTCATACATATTAGATTAATTAGATTTAGATATAATTACAATCAATCTACTCTCTTTTTTAATTTATTCTTCGAATCAATAATTCCCCAGGGGGGATTAAAACTGAAAGTGTTTATCACTTGACCCCCGTGGTGCCGGGATTTGGTAAATCAAGCTCCATCATTCATAGCGAGATTTATGGGATTTATTTATAGGAAAAAGACTACATACATTTCTATGAGAATCCCACAAATAAACCCCGAAATGATGACCCACCCTGTTCCCTGTTAACCCTGTAGGGTAAGAAGGGGGTCCCCACAGAGCCCCTTAAATCCCGAGGGATATTACCTTTGAGTAGTTGCTACTATCGGGATTGACATTGATGACGGAGAGGTAGTCGGGTTGGGTAGGCCGGGTTGATATGCAGGGAATGAAGAGGATCCCTTCCCGACCACCCCCCTTGACCGCTTGGGAGGGACATGAGAATCCAGGACCACACCCACTTGACATATCTTAGCTGCAGAAGTTAATGATTACTGCTGGGTGGTGGATGATGTTTTAAATGAGACTGAGTGAGAGATATTGTGTGGTGGAGATGACTGGTGGTGGTTGTGTACTATCATCAAGGTCGTCCACTTTACATCCAAATCAATACTCTTCTCTTATCTCCTACCTCCTACCTCCTAGGTTATGGATCTCTTCTTCTAAATTACACACTCATCTCCTTCTCATTCACTCATTTATTTAAAAGAGATGATGATGATGAGAGGAGGTAAACGGTTCTAGGTAGATTGCAAGAAAGATTATTCCACAAACTCGTTTTACCAGAAAAACATGTAGTCAGAACTGTTTTTAGCCAGATATTCTACATCCAGAAATACAAAAAATGTGTATTTATTCCACTTGTTAGTCATCATCATCATGATGGTTGATGATTACATAAACTTGAGTAAAATGTAGGTAACTAAGGTTCATTGTCTGGAAGTTTGGTAGCACTTTTCTTATACATTACTTTACCTATTTGGATTCTGCATCCATCTCCATCTCTATTTATCATAATCCCTATAGGTGTACCATTATTATTATTTATTCTTAGGAGTCCACGGCAGGAAGCCCAGGGGTCAGAGGTCCCGCGGCTCGACGTCCCGCGGTCAGAGGTCCCTTACGGCTGGGGGTCCCACGGTCGGAGATATTTTTAGTTGGAGGGACCTCCAGCCGTTAGAGACGACCAGCCGTTAGGGATCCGACCGTGGACCCTCCAGCCGTGGGACCTCCGACTGTGGGACCTCCGACCGTGGGATCTACAGCCGTGGGCCCTCCAACCGTGGGCCCTCCAGCCGCAGGACCTCCAGCCGCAGGACCTCCAGCCGCAGGACCTCCAACCGCGGGACCTCCAGTCGTGGGACCTCCAGCCGCGCTCCCGTTTTAACATTTAAAATGAACGTTTTGTTATTATCCATAACCTTCAAGTGTAATCAATCAATCCACATTTTTTATAAATTTCTGGAAGAATGATTTGTGGTTGAAAGGGATTGTGACTGGTTGTTTTTGTGGAGAAAGAGTTTGTTACATAAGTTAACCTCCAGTTAAGTTATCTAATAGTGAAATAAAGCAGGGTTGCTTGGTAGCTCAGTTGGTAGACCATTTGCCCGGATAGCAAAACGTCCTGAGTTTCCATACTCAGCCATTCCTACTTTTTCACAATTGTATAGCAGATGAGCTGACATTGAGATGAATATGATTTTATTGCGTATTATTATTATTATAATATCATCATTCTCACATAAATCATTGAACTGACTTATGTAATTTATTTTCTGGCAATCTACCGAAGACGAAGGTACAGGAACCAGTCGTCCCCTTCCTCTACATACTGCCCAATCCATAATATTATTATTATTAACTTTAGAAGAGGGATCCTTGTTAAAGTTTAGCAATTCCGTACCTCAATACCCATCCTCCTTTTAAATATTCCAAGAAACATACGTACTTAGCCCCCCCTCCAGCAACTACTCTACAATTATCCAATATCCCACCACTCCTCATTTATCATAATCATAACACACTCTTCTAAAACTGAGGCAGACAGAGTGGTGGTGGTTAGGAGTGGTAATCGTACAATACCCTACTTATTTCCCCAAATAATGCCCCCCCCCCTCGTCCAGGATAATGCTTCCCCCTTATAACACTATCTCTTTGCTCTTATGGATAGTAGACCCGTTCCTCGATTTCTTACGCTCTTTAACTCTTTGTCTTAGAGCTTGAGCTTATGAAATGCAAGCCTTTTTGTATGAATCGAAATAAAGTGGTGCGTGTGTAATTAACTAAAAGAACATTTATTTCCTTAGGGGGAAATCAATAATAAACTGGGATCTATTTAAGTGAATATTATTAGCTTGTTCTTGGTTGGGAGAATTAGATTGAATTGTATTGCTAAGTAAATGATTACTTGCAGGGGAGAAGTTATTAGACTGAATAATGATACTTGGTCCGAGACTCTTGGTATCATGGTTTGGACAAGAGATAACGAACAAGGTTGCCAGATGGGCATTAATAGATAGGAGAAGGGGTTGCACCCTGGTACAATTCCTCACTACGTTTTATGAATTTTACCATCCATCCATCCAAAAGTTTGAGCATACGTTTTAACTCTTAAGTTTCAACATATTTTACAAACATGTACAAACCCTATCTCAAATTGTCAGAAGTAGATGCAAAAGTTTCAAAACACGTCGACATTTAAGAAGGAATATTGTCTCCGGCTACTAATCCATTTTTCAGTGTTTTGTGGGTCAAATTTAACAAAAAAT
The DNA here is from genome assembly GCA_034682405.1 of Hydroisotoma schaefferi. NCBI lineage: Eukaryota > Metazoa > Arthropoda > Collembola > Entomobryomorpha > Isotomidae > Hydroisotoma > Hydroisotoma schaefferi. The sequence continues at coordinate 13,493 of JAQFZX010001533.1, read as the reverse complement.
TAAAAGGGGCTTATGGGGGGGGGATTAGCAGTAATTCGAGGAGGGTCTCTATTTGAGACAATACGGTGGATTGAATTTGATTTGTGTGGAGGAGTGTAAATAGTATTATTCCTCGGGGGTATTATTTAAAAGAGATAGGGGAGTAGTATTATTTAATTATTAGGAAGACGGATGGGCTTGGCTGGAGTCCTACCTCTTATAAAATATCCCCATTCATTATTCTCTCTTTCTTGAGAATTACAATTTCCATTCCATCGGAGTTGGTGAGAGACATACTGAAATAGGTTGACCAATTTAATCAATTCTACATATATCTACCTTCTTAATAGTTATTTAGTATAGTATAGTATAGTATAGGAAGGGGGGGAGTGGGGGAAAGGGGGTCAGACCTATTATCAACCTTTTAGGCCAAAACGGAAATCGTTAGGAGAAAGAGAGCATTAAATGGGTGAACTACTCGCTTCCGCTCAATCCCCCCCCCCTCCCATTCTAACCCAACTACTACTACTACTACGTACTATAAGAGAGGGAGGGAGGGGCTGGTCCTTAATCAACATCTCTACAATTTTCTATAAATGATGATATCCTTAACCTTGTCTCTTCTAGTAGAGAACTCCTGACTCAAGAGCCCTCCATTACTACATATATTGAGGTTAAAGCGTTTTGCAGGGGAAGGGGGGCCTATAGGGATTAGTGGACTACTCATCGAGAGATCACACTTTCTTACTATCCTTAGGAGGATTATTGGAACCCCTGCAGGATGTGGGAGGATTTATCTCCTATAACTAATCATTTATTACTAACGGCAGAGTGGGAAGGAGGATCTGACCTCGGCTAGTTTAGGTTAGAGGTCAAAAGGGATTATATAAAGGGATGGAAGAAGATTCAAGTCTGCTAGATCCTCCACTACCCAACTCCTCCAAACAGCTATTTTTAATTATGAGTGAATAATATAAAAAGTGGATGTGGATGGAGGAGAAGACATAGTTGTGGAATAGAGAAACCCTTTAAAAATAAATCCTCAAAATATGAGACATATTCTTAGAATATCAAAGGACGGCCCCTCCAACCTTTCCACTTCAATTGGGAAAGATAAAGTAAGGGGGAGGAGGAGGGGAATACGTCTGCCCTTTTCGTATACCAATAATTCAATTCTCCATCACCTTCTTTTATAGGTGGAACTAGGCGTTGTTTTAAAGTTTAATATTCCCAACCTGGAAAACTGGGGCTAACCTTGGAGGGTTTGGGGTGGAATTATATCATTCATATTATCACATATCACTGAGATTATGTCACACTGACAGTATCCCACTGGCAGTATCACACTGACAGTATCACACTGACAGTATCCCACTGACTATTAGGGATATGGATTGAGAACAGGATTAGGTGGTAAGGTGAAATGGATTGTAAGTAAAAGGGAAGGTTAAGTATTTGGAGGAACCCGATGGATTAGCCTAACCCTGGAACCCTCTCTCTTCCACACTTTACGTAAAGTAAAGTGAAGAGGGGGAGGAGGGGGAAGGGGGGGGGGGGTAAATTGAGTGAAATGAACCGAATCTAATTTAACTAGAAAGGAGTCACTCTCTCAACCAACCAGCCAGATATGATCCATATGATACACCAACCAGTCCCCCCCCCCTTCACTTCACATCTATTCTCCTAAAAGTAACCCCACCCAACTGAGTTGGTGGATAAGAGAAGAATAATAGGGAAGGGAGAAAGAGGTGTAAATATATGGACTATCCCGTACTCTCCACTCCACCACTACTACTATTCCACTATTTAAGAGCAACAAGTAGGTAACAAATATCCCAAGATAGGAAAGGAGGTCAGACCCTTTTTATCCCTTTTTTGGATAGTGGGGGAGGGGAGAGGGTGGAGAGGCCGAGGTCCATTAAAACTACTAAATATATAAAAAGACTGTAATTGGGGGGTATTAAATAATTCCCCCACCACCACCACCACCACCACCACCACCACCACCACCACCACCACTCCCTTATAAATCCATGCCTAACAATAGCAAAGATCCCTTTAAAAGGGAGGGGGTTGGTTATGAGATAAGTAAGAGTATTTAATTCCCTAGACTACTACAGCCCAACAGATAGATCCAACCAATATGGAGTAATCCACAGATAATAATGGATGAATGCTAAATATAAATAAATCCAATCAGTTCATGCTCAATTTCAATTAATAATCCAGCCACAAATAAAGATCCAACTAACTCTCTCTGGTTGAGCTGGAAGGTGCAAAAAAGGTGCAAGGTTGTTGGTGCTGTTGTGATGGAATGCGGACCTTTTTTATTAAATATTTAATAATAATAATAATCATCAATCCAGTATTTTTTACCTCAAAAAATAACCAACCGATTTCCTCCTCTTTTTAACTCTCCTCCAACAATTAATTAATCCTTTGTCATTTTTTATAATCTTCATCAAATTAAAAGAAAGACTTGAGAGATGAGCCCTAAAACCCTGAGTACTTTCCTAAAATAATGAGCCGTTCTTTGTAGAATAAAATAAAGGTTGGAGAGGTCAAAGGGTAATTATTAGTAGCTGGTCGGGATTATTATTATAATAATTAGCCAATATTTAATAGCTAATATTAATATACTCCCTTTCACTCACTCCCTTGATGAACTCTATATTTATTTATGACCCTTGGAAATCCCCCCACAAGTCCCCATTACCACCTTAACCACAATAATCCATTTATTAATAATATATCAAAGGACTAGATAGTTTGTATATTTATAATCTATTATTATTTACTAAACCCAACACAACTACACACACACAGGGACAAAAAGATAGAGAAGGAGTCAAGACTCTCTTCCTTGTTCAGTTTTTTATTTACACAATCCTATAAAATCCTATCTGTGCATGTTAGTTTTAAGGGTAAAAAAGAAGAGGTTTTTTATCTAAATATCTAAATATCTGAATGAATAATGTTGGATAGATTGAAGGTTTAGAAAGAGTATATATTTGTATACTCTGATAACTTTTTGCAATGTTATCAGAATGATAAATCGACCTTGAACTAATCAAGGGAACTCCGTAGTTGGTTTTTATTTATTATCTCAGAAGAAGTAGGAACGGGACGAGATGTGGGTTATAGTAATCCTCCATATCATCATAATACTCTCTCATCAAATTAGGGATAAAGTTAGAATACAAAAACGGATCAGTCACTTTTATTCTGTTTGGAGAATTAGAACCAAGGATGTCCACTTTTTACCACCTTTCCCTACATCTACATCTACTAACACTATAAAAAGTGGTGGTGGTGGTGGTGATCTTGATTGGGATTTATATTTTAAAATGAAAGGGAATGAGTTTATTTATTATATTGAGTTTAATAATTAGAGGATTTAGAATAGAGTGGATCATAAAAAAAGGGTTGATGAATCCGGATCAGTTCCCAACCCTCCCGGATTTACTTCTCCATCCAATACTTTTTTTGTATTAATTAATTGGAGGAATATAAAAAATATGAATGATATTTATTGAGTAGATTTCTATTTATTAGCTGAGATGGATATTCATTCGTCTCTCACTTCAACTCTCATTATTATTCCTCCTATACTCTCTACCTCTACCTCTCTCTCTATCCATTCACTTTCAAAAGGTTAAATATACCCGTTTCTTATATCCAATCATCACAATATATCTCATCTCAACCAACTTATCACAGTTTTGACAACTATAGATTTAGGTTTCTGGAATAATATTCCAATAGATCGGAATATTAGGATACCCTATTTCACGATTTAATACCCCATGGGAATCATTTTTTCAAACTCCGATTTGCCATGGGAAATTTAACCGGGGGGGGGATGATTACTTCAAATGGCCCTGACCCCATGGGGAATTATACCGGGGGGGGGAATTAAACCGGGTAATAGGATATATGTATAATTCTATAGTTGGTGTGAGTGGATGCTGAAGGAGTGAGTGTGAGGTAGGTAGGTAGGTAGTCTGCAACGTTCAGCAACAACTCAACTTTTCCCACTTGTTGTTATTCATGACAGGGAAAAGGGATTAGAGGAAGGAGAGAACATGGGAAAGAACTCTGGGCCCCCTCAAAAACCACACCCACTCTCAACCATCAATCAACCACACCCCTCTCTCTATTAATCACACCCCCCCCCCTCCCCCCTCTCTCTCTCTCTCTTCCACTCTATTATAACTAGAAATACTACTACTACTACTACTACTACTACTAAGGTTGGTTGGGATAGTATAGCTCTATAGTAGAATAGAGAGGAAGAGGTATTATAGCATAAATACCCAACAGGGTCCGGAGGATCAAAGGGAACTTCTTTTGTAGCCAAAATTGTGTAATTGAAGGGAGGAAATTGATCCTTGTGTAAAATCCAACATGTAATATACTTTTATTGGACCTCCAACGGAATTGCCCTTGGACATACAAAACCCCCCTCTTTTTTTTATATATTTTATAAAAGAAAGGTTGATGTTTGGGAATTGTTACTTCTCAACTTTCATTACTCTTTGATATTGTTACGGCCACTACTCCTACTCCTACGTCCACTTACGTCCAGTGTTAATCCACAAAGTTAGCCAGCCTATGAAATACGTTGAAGGAGTTATGAGATGTCTTACTCCTAAACATTATGAAAATAATGCTAAATGTCTATGTTCATTCTGTAATAGATTACGCAATCCACGTTCCTATGTATATGGCCAGTTACAACTCCATTACAACTAACCAAAATTCAAGAGAAATTAATGGTTTTTAATTTGTTAATATTACCCTTCGATCTCGATCTTATGGAAGTTTGGTCGTAATTATGGTAAGGCTAAGAATAGTATTGATATACAGTTGTTGAGAACCTCGTGTAATTTTATGACTGTTGAAGACAGAACAAAGTTTGTGGTATTGACAAATGGATACCAGGTTATGACTACAGATTAGGTAATGCCGTATTTTGGGAAAGAAGGATATAAAGATGTATCCCTCTCAATTCTACGCTTGTCTTTAAAGTCAGAAGGGTGGAAGAAATATGTAGTCTTTCCAACTATTAAACTTCAAAGAATGGACTACCCAAAGAAGGACCTCAGTTTTACTACATTTTCGGATTTGGTTACTAAATGGCTTCGGACTCAATTTTAAGGGAAAACTCTACTGTACTCTTCGTGATTGACTATTTGTAAGAGAGTGTCACTGGTGGAAGACCCATTGTTGTAATTGAACTGGCTAACCACTTAAATAAAGACAAATAATAATGTCCACTTACAACCCCAATTTATTCTACATTCATTACTAACCCTCCCATTTAAAAGGTGGATTTAAAAGGTTTACAAGTATGGCCAAACATCAACTCCTCCCCATCCCTTAGGAAGGGAGTGGGGTAGACATTTCACTGGATGGGAGTGGGGTAAACAGTTCCACTGGATGGGAGTGGGGTAGACAGTTTCACTGGATGGGAAGGGTAGACAGTTTCACTGGATGGGAGTGGGGTAGACAGTTCCACTGGATGGGAGTGGGGTAGACAGTTTCACTGGATGGGAGTGGGGTAAACAGTTCCACTGGATGGGAGTGGGGTAGACAGTTTCACTGGATGGGAAGGGTAGACAGTTTCACTGGATGGGAGTGGGGTAGACAGTTCCACTGGATGGGAGTGGGGTAGACAGTTCCACTGGATGGGAGAGGGGTAAACAATTCCACTGGATAAGAGAGGGGTTAGACAGTTCCAACTACCCGTAACATCTAATTCTATAAAAACGACCCTGCTGGCTCATATAGCTGATACAACAACCTGTAGAATAACTAAAGAGAAGTAGACAAAGTAAGAGAGATTGTTGCTAAATAATGATTCCTCATCCCCATTCAGTTCCCCATATATAGTACAACTTAACTTAATAAATAATAATCTGTATCTATATATATATATATAAATGTCCAGTTATAATTCCACCCTTGTGTCTTTCTTTATTGTTCAATCCACCAGTCCAGTCCGTATATTCCCTACTTACCCCTTCATCAATACCACCAATATTCCCACAGACAAAGTTGGGGTTTTTTTCCTCTCCTCCTTCACATTAATACTTTACTAACTATATTCTCTTTGTTTGGAGGTTTTTTGTTGGAGAGAGGCACAATATAAAAACCATTAATCCCCCAAACATTACTACAGAAACTATAGCCTCATATCAACCTCTATAACCTACGGCCTCTTTCCTTACACAAATGATTAATGCTAAAAATAAGAGAGCCACCCCCACAGATTCCACAACAGGTATGGGCTCTTTTTGGTTTTTATCCTCTCCTTGTTTAGTAGGTGGTATATAGGTGTAGAGGTTTAGAGACGACGGAGGGCCCAGTGGTTTCTATAATTATTGTAATTGATAAAGAGTGGTTGATGATGGGATCCTTGAGGAGCACCCCCCTCCCTCCCTCCCTTGTATAAGAGAAGGAGGGGTAGAACTAAGGGCCATGAGTAAATGAGGAAGTGGAGTGTGTGTGGTGTTATGTAATAATGATAAGGTAAGTGACCGAAGGTGAGCATGAATGAACCTGACGGTCAACCCAACAACAAGGCTGCTTCTACCTACTAATATATATAATTAGTCCCTTCCTCCTTTCAACAACAGCACAGGGATCATCATCAGCGGGGTTTCTACTCTCACACCCCACACCCTCCCCCCCTCTTCCTCTCTATCCATTCTAACTATTAAAGGGTCCCTAGAGGGTCAAAACACTAAGGTCCAAATACAATATACAAATACGGAGAGTGTCAAAGTGGGGTAATGGAGGAGTAGTGGGGTAGAGGGGAAATGCCGCTTTAAAGTGGGGTAGAGGGGAAATGCCGCTTTATGGTGGGGTAGAGGGGAAATGCCGCTTTATGGTGGGGTAGAGGGGAAATGCCGCTTTATAGTGGGGTAGAGGGGAAATGCCGCTTTATAGTGGGGTAGAGGGGAAATGCCGCTTTATAGAGGGGTAGAGGGGAAATGCCGCTTTATAGAGGGGTAGATGGGAAATTCTGCTTTATAGTGGGGTAGAGGAAATAGTTTTATAGTGGAGTAGAGGGGAAATGTGGTTTTCTAGTGGGATAGAGGGTTTTTTAGTGGGGTATTTGTAGTGGGGTATTTGGGGTATGGGATGTTGGGATCCCTATTGTGTAGTAGTAGTAGTAGTAGTAGTAGTGTTCCTCTGGAGGAAGTGTAATCCTCCAACAACAACATGTGTACATATTGTGTAGTGTGACGAGGGAGTGATATGATGATATGTCATTAAGAATGGGTGAATGTCAATGAAGTTTTGGTTCCTTCAACTTGGCCCAAACAACAACAGACGTGACTCTTCTACCTCCTTCTGACGTAATAATAAATATAATAGTTAATCACCACTCTATCACCACCATCACCACCACCACCAATTGATCCAATTAACTTCTAAAGGACACCCTCTCCATTAACCTACAAGACTGATTTTTATGCCAATAAACTTGAACTCTTCTCTTCCACTCTCTATATACTATACTACTACTGCTACTACTACTACTACTACTACTACTACTACTACTGCTACTACTAATGCATCTACTACCTCCAATTAATGAATAAATAATGGATCTCTTCCAGAGTATTTAAGGGTTCATCTCAAAAAAAGGAACTCACTCACCATTTCCCTTTCCTACCAAACTCCAGCATCATCAACAACTAATCCCCATAAATAAAAGTTAAAAGTTAACAGTAGTTTCTATAGGAAAAGACCAAATGTTTTTACCTAAAATCTTTTACAAGAAACTGTCCATTCATTTGTAAAAGTAAAAGAGAGAGCGTGTTTCGGAGGAGAGACTTGTTGGGAAATCGGAATATAGTAAGTGTAGATTCATCCGGGTAGCCTACTTCTACTACCCGGATTTGTCCTTGTTTGAGACGGGAGTATAAAAAGTCCCAACCCTGTTCCCCCCTTCTTCAGTATCTCTCCAGTCTTTATCTGAGTGAAACCTCTGGGGGTTATTACTAATAAATAATTAATCTTTATTGGTTCATTGGTTGGTTGTAGTTGCAAAGCTGGAGTTCAAGTTCGGACTGATAAATTACTGCTACAATCCCTCCAGACCCTCATTCAACCCCCGTGACCTCTTCCATTCTACTCTTAGTGTTCTACAGGGTCAGTCCCCCGTCGTTCCCCCTCTTCAAGACAATATGATTGTGGCAACTAGGAAGAACAGGGAGCGGTTCGCTATCAAAAAGTCATACTCTATTGAGGTAACCATACCCCCTCTTATGCTTATTATACCCCTTTTTTACCAGCCTCTTTGTCTCAATTTAGCATTTTTTTGGGGGATTTGTTAGGGATTGTTGTGCTTTGTTGTTGTTGTTAGTAATAGATGTAAAAAAAGTATATTAGACAGAGTAGGTAGTAGAAGATGGTAGAAGTGTGGAGTTTTGTGCCAGTCTCAACCTGCCTCATTCTTCTCCGACCCCAACTACTACTAACTAACTACTACCAAGTCTCATTTTGTGATCATAATAACCGGATTACTCTGCTTTTATTTACTTCATTTGGCACTTCACCCTCTACACTTGCTATTTTTCAGAAATAAATCCACTTTAATCTTGTTTTCAGTTTTGCGAACTATCTTGTTTTCCGTTTCTGTAGACTATGGATTGAGTGAGGTAGTGTAGTGGGTGATTGATATAGATGTAGACCCTACTACTACTACTACTACTACTACTACTCCTTGGTTATGCATTATTTTTTGCACAATAAAGTGACGTACTTTACTTTTTGTTGGTTAGTTAGTTGTAGTAAAAAGTGGTGGAAGATTTTGGGATATATAAAGTGAGGTTTGGAGGGGCATGGGAGTTAGTAAGGAACATCACACCTCTCTTGGTCCATCATCTCCAGTCCTCCCAAACTATTACCTATCATCCACCCTAGTCCACACTATTACTACCCGGGAGGAATTATTATTATTAGCAGCATTAGCATAACACCACTACTACTACTACTACTACTTTGTGTAGGTTCAGCATGGGAAATCAAAAGAATGTAAGAACTACTAAATCTTATTTTAAACCGTTTTTATAGAGATAGATAGAGAGAGATAGAGGATAGTTACGTAGTTGGGCTCATTTTTCATACTTTATATCTCCCATTAAATCCCCATTTAATACTTTCCATCTTTGAAGAAGTCTGTGCTCTCTGCTTCCGTCCAATATTCTGTTTAATATTCCCCAAAGGGGGAATGTTGCTAGGTCACCCATACCGGATAAACGTAGATATATATATATATAGTCACCCATACAGGCTAAACGTAGATATATATATATATATAGGATTAAACCTTGATTGATCTTCCAAGAAGATGTAGAGAGAGAGAGAGAGAGAGAGAGATGATGTAATTGGTAGATAAGTGGTCTTTCACTCCCACCGGCTATTTACTTTTGATAAAGAGATTCATAATGTAAACAAAATTATATTAAAGGTGAGGGGGAGGAGGAGAAGGAGGGGGGGGGGTTGTTATTTACCATCTATAAACAACACTCTTTATATCTTTAAGATCTATTAGTCCTACGTATAGGTATAGGTAGGTATTATTATTATAGTTTTAACGGTAGGGACAAAGGTAGAGTAGGTCAATAAGTTATTCCAGTCAGGGAGAGAGAGCTGAGAGTAATCGGGTGACGAGGAAAGTCCATTACTCCACACAACTACTACCACAAGTATTATTATGTCCTGTTAGGTAGGAGTATGTAGATTCACCCATTTTTTAATAATATTATTATATGGGTGAGTGGCTGAGTGGGTGGGGTCTCTTGAGAGGGGGTGTGGTCGTGGACAAATTAAAACCCTTAAGCCGATTCCATTCTTTCAATTCCAATAAATTCCCATTCATTCCTCCTATGATTTATATATATATGTGGGGGAAATGATGATGGGAGAGTCTCATTTTATCCAAAAACCCCTTTCCACTCACTACTACTCTAGTTTAAGTCTACTAGATCATAGTTTATCATTATATTTAGCATTAAAAAAAGGGGGGGGGGGTAGGTAAAAAGAGGGAGTAATTGAGTTAAATACCTCCATCATCACCTCCTTCTTCTTCTTTATACTACACTACTCATTTAATAATAATAATAATATCTTTAGAAGAGTCTAGCAGATAGGGAGGGAGGAAAGTAGTCCTGGAGTAAAGGAAATCATTTTATATACTATTTTTTTTGTGTCCCCTTCTTCTTCTGCTAGGGACTCTTTTATTACGTTAGAGAGAGAGAGAGTATTAGGTTAGTTGATAATTAGATACTTTGTTAATTAGGAATAAGGAGGACCTTATTAGTTAGAGAGAGACAGAGAGAGAGAGACGGCATATTTTCATATTTTGATGATCATGATGATGCTGGAGAGCAGCAACTACTTGCCAAATCCCCCCCATCCCTTCTTCCTCTTTTTATGTTTTTGATATATTGTTGATTTGCATTTTTATTATATTTTGTTTGTTTTGTTTTGTTTTGCTTTGTTTTGGGGTCTGGTTGGGTATTTGTGGGGTCTATAGGAAGTTGAAGAGGGTCTTCCTTGGGTTGAATTGATACAGAATGGCTATCCCTCTCGTCGACGGTCACTTGTGGGGGATGCGGCCTTTGAGACCAAATGTAATAAGGAGAGTAAGAAGAACTGGTTGGAGGAAATACGACAACTCTCACGGGATTCTGAACTATCCGAAGATGATATTATCCTTGTGGATGATATACTTGTGGGGGCTCCAACCATACCTGAAGAAACCACAACCACACCCACTGGACATACTGCTGAAGGAGGGGCCACTAAGGCTCAGGAGGCTACTGTCGTACTTACTCTTAAGGATCATATGGCATCCTTTGCTGGAGTTCTTGACACTATTCATGTAAGAATACCCACCATACCCCTCTCTCCTCCCACCACCTTTTAACCCCTTTCTTTATTTACATATTATACCCTTTCAATCTAGCCAATTTACATATTCTACCCTTTCAATCTAGCAAATTTACATATTCTACCCTTACAATCTAGCAAATTTACATATTCTACCCTTCGTTTTACTCAGCCTAGTAAATTTACCCCTCCTTCTACTCAGCCTATCACATTTCCTAATCCTACCCCTCCTTTCCTGACCCCTTTTCTAACGGTACATGTCCGCATTACCCCATGGGGTTATGTGAGTGTAAGGAGCAGTATTTGATATTAAATCCGAGGGGTGTGGTATTTAATTTTAGAGTTTCAAAGGGGTCGTGGTTCACATGGAGTCCCGTCAGTCCCGTGAGAGCAACTGTCAGTTTGACATTCTGCTCAAAATGGAAATCCTTTGGAACAACTTTGTCTCACTTTTAAGGATTTTGAGACAAATCCCGGCAGTGTTTGCCGTCAACGTCATCTCCACTCAAGGAACCGTCGTCAAGGGTAACCCCCTCCTTCTCCTACCCCCCCCCCCTTATTACTTTTGGTATAGGTATAGGATGGAGAGGGTAATTATTAGTTATTATTATATTCCGGATATAGAACCCTGGTTCCCACGTCACATCTCCGAATTGGACCAATGTAACCATTTGATGACAAAGTTTGAGCCGGATTTGGACATGGACCATCCCGGTTTTGCTGATAAGGAGTATCGGGCAAGAAGGAAGATGATTGCTGACATCGCCTTCGACTACAAATTGTAATTAATATAGTCTCTACTGCCTCTGTGGTTATAGTACTGGGAGGTTAGAGTTAATATTTGTGGGTGTGGTTGTGTAGTGGTGAGCCCATCCCTCGGATTTCGTATCAAGAGGTGGAGATTCGAACATGGGGTCATGTTTTTAACCAGTTGGTCTCCCTTCTGCCCACCCATGCCTGCAAACAATATGTGGAGGCCTTCAATCTTCTTCAGAAGGAGGTGGGATTTGCGGCCGACTCCATTCCACAACTTGAGGATGTTTCTAACTTTATCCGACGTAAGAAACCACACCCCCTTCTAGTAAACGGCTGGTTCTAATGTCTACAAACCCAGGATATAACCTATCTAACCCTGTATAGTCGGATGGGTCTGGTCTGGCTGGATATCCAGACTAGTATTGGCTGGATATCCAGCGGATGAAAGGGATAAATGGATATTAGCAGTCTGGTTTTTATTGTAGGACGAACGGGCTTTACACTCCGACCTGCAGCCGGACTCCTCACCGCTCGAGACTTCCTGGCCAGTTTGGCCTTTCGAGTATTCCAATGTACTCAATATGTGCGGCATGGGTCGTCCCCTGACCACTCACCTGAACCGTAAGTCCTCCCCCTCATTACCCCTCACTCTAATAATAGTAGTAGTAGTAGTAGTACTAGTAGTGGTAGTAGTAGTAGTAGTAGTAATGGTGGTGTATGTGTGGTTGTCATAGGGATTGTGTCCACGAGTTACTGGGTCATGTCCCGATGTTGGCTAATCCAAACTTTGCCCAGTTCTCCCAAGACCTCGGCCTCGCCTCCCTTGGGGCTTCCGACCAGGAAATTGAAAAGTTCTCTACGGTAAGACCCCCCAAGATAAGCCCTTGATATCCCCCCTCTAATCCTTCTACTAATCAGTCTATTACTTTCAGCTGTACTGGTTTACGGTTGAGTTTGGTCTATGCAAGGAGGGAGGTAAGACAAAGGCCTATGGAGCCGGCCTGCTCTCCAGCTACGGTGAGCTCCTTCATGCCCTTTCCGATAAGCCAGAGCATAAAGTATTTGACCCCGAGGTCACGGCCGTCCAGGCCTACCAGGATCAAGACTACCAGGACGTCTACTTTGTGGCTGAGGCTTTTGACGATGTGAAAGGGATGTTCGAGTAAGTGTAGCTTCCATAGTAGTAGTAGTAGTAGTAGTAGTAGTAGTAGTAGTAGTTGCCATGAATATGTAGAGAGAAAGAGAGAGACCAATTTCCATATTCTTATTGATATTTCTGGTATTTGTAGTAAATGGGTGAAGGATAACATGTCACGACCTTACGAGGTCCGCTACGACCCTTTTACCCAGAGTATCCAAGTCCTAGACTCGGCGGACAAGCTGGACGCAGCGGTTAATCAACTCAAATTGGAAGTAAACTACTTGAGCAATGCCGTTTCCCACATGAAGTTCCGCTAAAACCACACCCCCTCTTCCCCCTTTATGTTTTATATAAACCCCAAATACCACATACAACAACTACAACAATACCCCCTTCTGCTACTATTTTACTCTGTTTAGGTTGGTTATAGGTTATAGTTTTATGTGATAATGGATTGTGATGATGATGGAGATAGGAGGTAGGAGGTAGGAGATGATGATGGAGATAGGAGGTAGGAGATGATCATCGGTGATAGATTGTGCTAAGGAGGAGAAGGTGGAGGAGAACAGTTAATATTCTCTACATATATTGTCTAAAGGGAGTTAAAGGGAGTTAAAGTTCTTAGATGATTAGGAGGACTGAGTATTATTATTATTATTATTATTATTATTATTATTATTATTATTATTATTATTATTATTATTAT